>SSSI01006923.1:0-10866 GCA_004796505.1 Oryzaephilus surinamensis
CGTAATCCAGCTTCAGCGTTCCATTGGAACGAGATAGTGGTGTTTTGGTGCTCGACATGTTTACATTATGCATGTCGCGTGGTCATCCACCTCTTCAAGACGCGCAACGAAACAGTAAGAATTCACAATTATTTTTACTATTTAAAATAAAAAATTAGTCACCATCCAACCGCATATACACCATTCTTGCAGTTACATTCAGTTCACCCTCTGTATATAAACGGTGACAACTTAATCCCCAAATAATCCTTTAAAATATTTTCGCAAACTTGTTAATAAGTTAAATTATGCGTTGATAAAGAAGTTCTCTTTCGTGCATAATTAAATTATTAAGTCTTCAGTTATGGACTTTGAAAACAAAACTAAAATGAAACTAGATATATTCTATAATCTGACACAATATTTGAGATTAGGATCAATTGAAATGGCCCGAAGGAGCGCACAGGATATTAAAACAATAATTTGCTTAATGAATCATGTAGAATAATAATGTATATATATACTGAATTCAGATAGGGATGAAAAATCGTCCATCTTGAATTATGACGTTTTTTAAAATTATCCAATAATTGTTACATTTGTCACCTTATAACCTTGCTTTCGATCAATAAAATTTCAAAAATTAAATCACGTGGAAGCTGACCAATCATATTTTTTTCATCCCTAAATGAATGGACCTTAGCTATATGTATATGCGAGTACTACTGATGGCTGAAAACAAATTGAAATTTCTTGGTAGAAACTTTAGTAATAATCTGAACCGCGATGTAACTTTGGATTTAATGTGCCATTCATTTACGAGTATATGCTCGTGAATAATGCCATTTTTTTAAATAGACGTTTATTGTTAGTATAAATTCTATGGAATTGTAATAGAAGAACTATAAATTACGAGAAAATTGATTTTACTAATAAATATTGCCAGTTTATTTATAAACAGTGTTTGCTATTTATTTAAAGAAAAAGGAGGAAATTCACCACATGAGGCATATATGTCGCCCTTTCACGTCTTAGGGAAGCCCACAACATTTTTAGTTTTATTTACTCGACAAAGATTGATATTTATTGGCTGGTTTAGAGCTTTTCTTACTCTCCAAGAAATTAATGAAACCACATATCACCAGATATTTTATTACTGTAAGAACTGTTTATTAGTGCAGGTCATAAAGTTAAATACAATTTGGGTTGCGAGGGTGTTAGTTTTTTTTTATCTGCATATTGAGGTCGTCAGGTGATGCAGTCCTGCGCAATCTATATAGATAAGGGTTATTTACCCCGTTAGATCCATACACAAGCCGTTTTTGTATTAGTAATTTACTTGGTTTTCTAATAAATTTATCTCTTTACCACACAATCCCAAGTCTATTTATGTTTTAATAAAAAAAATAGTAAAAACAATTACGACTAAGTTTAGAATAATTATTTTTTTTCTGTAAGATTAAATTACAGTTTATGAAAATCGTATTTAATATGGCAGGCATAATGTTATTATGAATTTATAAGAGGTTTTTCCATAATTTACATGTTGTCATAGAAAATAGAGAAAAATCATTTTAAAATCTAATCTGAAAACTGTGTCAAACAAATACCAGTAAAATTCTAACGATCCCTCTATTTCTTTAACTACATATTCGGAAAAGCTATAACAAAGTTCAAAAAAACTGAGATGATTCTGGTAGCTATATGGGATAGGAAACTTTTATATTCTGTAAAACAAGTTTTATTTATTTTCCAATTAATAAAGCAATTTTTGTTCGCTCAATTGATGCATTTATCAAAATATACACAATTTTCCTAGAAAAAGCTCGTCCATAAATAAAATTTAAAAAAATATAGTCCGAAGTTTTGTAGGGAGTTGAAAATTATGTAAATAAAAAAAGTTCGATTTCTCTAATTTTATTTATAAAATACAACCTCGTGCTTTCAAAAAAAACTTAAGATTAACTATTGAATTTATATCTAAATTTATAAATTCGTTACATTGAAAAGGAAAATTGGTTACCAATTTCATATAATCTAGTTTGTTATATGAATACAGACTATTCATATAAATATATGTACATGTCTATAATATGATTTTCATTATAATACGTGTATGTTTTATGTGGATATGTGGTAATAGATAATAATAATAATTCCGAATGCACTAGGCATCATATTTTGTGTTCATGCAGCTCCCAAGCATAATAATATAATTCATATATTCATGAATAAAACTATGCTTTCCACTTGCATATTCACCATTAAATTCTGCCACAAACAATATAAAGTATAAACCTGCACAGTGTATCTGATGTCGTCAAAAAAACGGTTTTTGGGACGAAGGAAAAAATTTATTCAACGTACACATGCATGTGACAATATCACTAACAGACAATCACATACAGAGTAGTTTATGAAAAGTTTAATCATTGTGAAAGAAAAACAAAACTTGATACATTTCAATGAATTAAAATCCATTTTCACGTAAATATCGTATATATGTATTGTATGGGAATTTTCTTTAGTTGTTGTTGATTGTTGCCACAATTGAATCCAGACATTTTCTGTTTAAAGCACTTCCAGACTCATACTATTTTCTAATACAAAAGCTAAACGGAAATAAAATAAGTTAACGTTATATGAACGTAAATTTTCTAAAGCTAACGTTGAAATTCATTTTGCACAACGAAAATTTGTTCGTCTTTAAGATTATTTTCTGTTATGAAACACGTATATTGTTAAAAATGCTTTAAGCTTCACACTATAACAATGTTTAATGGTTTATTTTAGTATTATTTTTTTAATGTAAGTTTTGTATTGTTGCAGATATTGTAAATAAGCAAGTTAAGGGTGGATACTTGCTACGTTATCGAAGTAAGTACATTTGTGTTTATTTTTAATTAGAAAAAGCACAAAACCAACTAGTTTATATACAAGGTATTTTGTAGTCTTGTACATAATTATATTTGTTTAAAAATAGGTTTCTGTTAGTAACAGTATTTCCATAATCTAATAATATTGATAAGAGCACAAAGTTTCCTTATTAAATTTTATATCAAAGGATCTCAATTATTTTATATTTTATAAGTTTACAAAATTAAAAAGTTTTCAAAATATATGTATTAGCGTATTACAAATTTTTCTATTTATTACGACAATCCCATTATATTTACATATTCGTTAATTCGTTATATTAATCTTTCTTTTTAATAACAAATAGTGACTATAAATACAGTATGAACTACGAGTAATGTAAAAGCTGTTACTTTATAACATTTAATAAAGCACACGGTGAGGAACTGAGCACTGTTTAGATTTTCATTCACTTTTCCTGAAAGATTATATATCCTCTGTGAAAAGATTATTGCGTTTTATCTTCCCCTGTTTCCCAACATTGAATTAAACGCGTTAAAAATGATAAAAAGCGACAAAACTAAAATTGAGCGGAAGAAAAATGTAAATGTGATTTTGGTGAGTGTGTGTACATAAAATGCTTACCACACCAAAAGAAATTAAATTGGAATCGTACACAAAATGCAACCTTTTACGAGATAATAGAAAAAAAAAACAAAAAAATAATGCATCATGGAAAAATGTGTTGTTGCAGAAAATTAACAAAAATAATTTGTTAAAGTTTAAATTTATTTCAACTAGACATATAATTTAAAAAATTAAAATAGCTATTTTGAATTCGTAATACAAAAATTACAAAAAAGCGTATTTATAATGCACCAATTTTAGATTTTTAATAAAAGTACGTAAATGTATAGAAAAATGGTTATGCAGTTTACTTTCAATTACATTGGCTTTCGTCTCATCCTCATCCTGAATGGAATATAAGCTTATGTAATCGATAAACCTCCCATTTTTTTCATAAAAGAATCTAATATAGAATTGAGAGTTTCAGGAAAATGCAAATCAGACAAATTTGCCATATATTTACCGCATTATCAGTGTGTTTACCCACAAAAAATTTTTATAATTTGGGAAACAGATAAATTTACAGGATTTTCAGGACCAACAATTTAATATAATCAGGTACAATTTGTTGGCTCTGTAAATCATTATTTTTTATTACTTGTTTTCGTGTCTGTTTAAATATTTCATTTATACATCGGGAAAACTGGAAAATGTTAATGTATTTTCAGTACAAACGTATTTTTCGATAGAATAGGTCCATTATTTGCACTTTATCTCCACTATTCGTAATACATATAGGTAAGTATATTATAGGCATACAATAGGTTTGGCTTGGAGAATTCTAAACAGATATAACAACAATGTGTTGAATTTTCAATTTAACCAATAGAAATCGATAGTTGTATGCCCTGATAATTGCTTGTATGTAAATCATCCTGGAAATTGTGTGACAGATTCCCTATCAATTTCAGATTAAGGATTCTATATCATTTATGATACTAATGTAATTACATGGGAATCATTTTGTAATAAACATTCAAACATTTAATGGCAATTTTAAAGTTTAAGATAAATGAATTTGTTTTGATCAAAAATTTAATAACAGCTCAGCTCTTAATAAAATATTGTTTATAAGTTTCCATACAGGGTGAATTTTATTTAAGCAACACTTTCGTGAACACTCTGTATTTCAGTCAATGTAAAAATGTTTATGGCTTTTAGTAAAACGAAAATTATTGGCGGGATTTCATAAAAGCCCCTTTAAAATAGCATTGCTACACATAATATTTTATTACTCGCAAAAATAAAAAGAAATGTATGAAGTAAAAAGTATATTATTAATACCACCATCAACGAAAGTTATGATCCAGAATATATTCTAACGAGTTTTCCATTTTTTCTGTCTTTTTATTGTACGAGTACTAAATAGTCTAGTTATATTATTAAGTCAACTGAAACACTTTAATGGAAAATCTACAGTGTTTTTTTTCTTGAGCAGATTGACAAGATTCAGTAATAATTAAATTCGAAACCTCTTCACTGGAAATCATCTTTGTAGTACTTATAAATACATTTCGTCCTTGTATACCTCATCTTTGATTAAATTACCGATTGAATTGATAGGGTTGAATGTTAAAAGGGTGACTCTTGACAAGTTGCACTGATTGATACAAAAATTTTTAAAGCAGTTTGCAGTTTATATTTGCATTTAAAATAAATATCGATTTAAATGAAATTCTGTCTGCAAAGCTATTACAAAAAATGAACCAAACTCTGTTATTTGCTCCCCCAAAAATAAAAAACTAATAATATCGTTAATTTTGGTATAACCGGGCAAAATTAGATTGATGTCCATAGACATAATAATAATATGCTTCCATCTACTTAATTAAATTTCGACTGTAAACAAATATTGAATTAATGAAATAAATTTTGGAATGGATAATTTTAATGGGATGTTAATGGATTGACATATACGTAATATGGAAATTTGTTCATCGCATTTTGAAACAAACAAATGATATATTTAATTGGAACAAGTGAACAACCACTGATTTTCAGTAAAAATATCTGTTTTCCTAAACGAGTTTCAAAAAACTGTGTTTTTTTATTTATCGGACGTTTTTATTTTATAGAACACCCTGTAGTACGTTGTTTACAAATTTACTAATCAACAAACATTAACCATTTTTTAACCCCTGATCAAATACTCAGTTTACAATTTACAAACCTATATTAAAAGTTTAATTAAATTGTAAATTCGATAAGTAAATGTTATCTGTACGACAATTTATGAATTCATTCATGCTGGTTGAACACATTTTCATTGACGAATTTGAAATTCATGAATTCAAAAGCTATAAGTTTCAAAAAAATTCGTATGAATATAAGTTTGACTTAACGCTCTATTTAATTTCTCTTATTCCCATTAAAGTCTGAGCGTACATTTAAAATAAACGAGGAAAAAATCAATTTAAGCACATTTCTTTGATTGTTCAGCAGTTTATATTTACTTTGTTGATTCGAAAACAAATTTGTATTTTGTGTATGAAGTAAACTAATACCATTGAAAGTCCGATTCTGATATTTCAATGATTTATCTGGTTTCCTAAAGCAGAGCCAGAAAAAAATTCATATATAATGGAGATGATCTGCTCATCCAATTTCCACTCTTCTGTACGTTAGATAAGTTTAAGTAATCCTCTCTTTTGGGACTTTTAATATCTGAATCGACATATGATATTGCACATTAGACATTTTTCCTAAATTCCAGTTTAAAGATTTTATGGTATTACGTTTGATTGAGTATTTTTGTAAATGAAAAGACGTGTAAATGTATCTTTTCCAATAGGTAGATACTAATTTCCGTTTTTTTTTAATCAAATCCCAAAACATTCATTAAAGCTGTTTGACAATAAAGAAAGTTTCGTTTGTTTTTCTAAAGTCAGGAAACTTTGGAAAAAAAGACAGCTAATTGCACTGAAAATCCTTTGAAAGTTAGGAAACGTGTAGGATTGAAAAGACAAAATAAGACAGTAAAAAACTAGTAACACTGACTGAAAATTAGTGAAAAATCAAATTTCTTTTATTTTAAATTAGATAGACCATGAAAGAAATTTTCTAGCATTTTTTTTATGAAAGTAGCGAGACGCAAGAACGTTTCTGTATTTTATTATTTTCGTTATTAAAATGTTGGGTTTATTATTTCTTTTATTTGTGCTATTAAAATTTAAAATTACGTAGATGATTGTTTTTCAATTTTTTATGTGTGTTTTGTGGTTATTAAAACTTGTTCGGTTAAAAGTGATTAAAACTGTAACAAAATCTATTTTGTGTCAGTAATTAAAAGTACGGCATAATTTGAGTTTTGCAATTTTTTTTTTTTTTAATTTAAAGTAACTGTTATTCAGCACTGTTCTATACAATGTATGTACCTACAGAATCAAATCAAATGTACATTACTAATCAAATGATTTTATGTATCATTAAATCAAGCTTATAATAAAAAACTACTCAAATCGACATTATAGTTGTATTATTGTACAATGAAAATTAAACTTCTTAAATTATATATTTCTATTCACAAAGTAATAAGAAACTTTAAAATGCTATTGAACATATCAGAAAAGAATTGTTATGAGTACCAACATCGATATTGAGATTATAAAGTTTATTTGGCTCATTAAAATTGTTTTGTACATAAATAAGCTGATGGAATTATTTTGATTTAAATTTAATAAAATTATTCAAACTTATATAAGTGGAAATATTTGTTTCATTTAATAATACCTTCTTAAATTACATCTATGAGTGAATATGGCACTCTTTTTATTCTTAAACAATATTCCTAATGTTTTTAAAATATATTCAAATTGAGTAACTCTGTATATACAACAAATATATTATAATATTATTCTGAAATTAGTGATGCAGTATATGTAAAATGAAGCTTTATATGAAGGCTAAAATTTTTAATGCACCAAATGACGTCCCAAAACTTTGGCACAACCACACCTAAAAGAAACTTTTTACATCAAACTAACTAATCTTTCACTTTTAAATGCATATATAATGTAAAGACATAATTATTTGGAATTATGGCTAATTGGGTCTCATATTGCTTAATTTATTTCAGAGAGCGATAAATTTACCACACAAAGTTGATAATTTTTCGTTAAGTACAACTTTGGTTTTGTAACTGGTGAAAACTTTGTGATTATAATACTCGTATTTCGTTTTGTATTAGTAATAGAATTTCGACAATTTAACAATTCGACAGACTGTATAAATTTATATCTACGTTATTTATTAAATAAATGTTTATCCAACAAGTAACTTTTTAATTAATATGTATTCTGCTCAATTTTAAATGAATAAAATTTATTTCATTTTTATATAGGGTAAATAAAAAACATATTAAATGGAGGTAATTTACTAGTCTGGAATAATTTGTCCAGCACAATTTTCTTCGTATACGTATTATAAAAAGTTGTATATGGAATTTTTGTACTAGAATTTCCATATCATAAATATTAAACACGTATAAATTGGGCTATTTATTTGAAACCAAACAACTATAATAAATTTTGCTTGAATCTATCACTAATTTCATTCATAATAAAGATCTGGTGGAAATTAAAGCTCGAATGACGATGTATGAAACTCACATACAAGTTTGAGTGTCCCCAGTTGGCTTAAGAGGCAAAAAGTTTAGTTAAAATGGAAAACCAAATTTTAGCAAAATCCCCAGCGAAAGCCAGTAAAAGCAATTTCTAAATAAAACTCTCTCTGGAAACAAAACTAAAAGCTACAGAAATGTTCCTGGTAGAAATGCAATGCATCTTGTCTATTATTTATTTGTAAACACATAAAACTAGATTAAACGTGAATGTTAAGTAAACAAATTATTTAAAAATATTTTTAGTTCCACGTTTCATACCAATTTTTCTTATATTTCATATAAAATAAGAAATAAGAATCTTAGTTTTACGAAAAGCAATTTCATTTGAATCAGCCTATTTTTTACTAAAAGAAAATCTTTTCAATTTTTTTTCTTCATTCAAGAATATGTTAAAGGAATTTTCAATCGCTTGAAACTAAAATAACTTTCTTATATCGCTAATTAACTTACAATTTTTAATTAACATTTGACGGTAACATCATACGTAGTTTTTTTAGGTTTAAAATAAACGTAATGTTATGTTGCTCTACATTTCATAAATTTTTTTATAATTTTTCCTTGCATGACGACTGTAGCTTTGAAAACTTTTTAAAGTTACATGTTTACGGCTTGTATACATATACATTCTATACAATATTCATATATTATTTATGACGTGCATCTCTACATCGTCTGAAATTTTATGATTTCAAGAATTTATATGTTTTCCTACAGAAAGAAAGAGGAAATACGTTATAATAGAAACTCGTAAATTAACAAGCAACAAATTAAATAAATTATTTGAATAAGGCTGTAAAAAATTACAAATTTATTTTCAGGTGTACTTATTACTCCTATAAAATACGTTTTAGTTTGTTTTTAAAGGCGACACTACATTTATATAAAAATAAAGTTTGTTTTAATTTCAATTTATCTCTTTCTCTATTATTTACAAGACAGTTTCAAGACATTTTTCTTTAAAGTAGCAATTTTTCAATAGCTAAATTGGTTGTGACATTTGATACTAGCAGGAGTTATGCCATATAATACATATATGTTACTTTTTTAACTTTTTTATTTTCATTTTTGAAAGATGTAATATTATAGAAAATTATACAACAAAGTTCATTTGTGGAAAAAATTTTTCCTGTTTTGTAATTATAAATAATTGTCTGTATATTTTATGCTGAAGGTTTTTTTTAATTACTAATTAAGATAGAAAATTTAATAAAGAAACGTTTGTCATTGAATACTTTTTGAATAAAATCACTGTTATTGAGTATTAAGCTCTAAAAATACTATGAAAATTTGATTTTTCACTTTAATTTTAATAAACATTAATAAAGTTTACAGAATATACGTTCTGGTAACTCTATTTATATTTAAAGTATTTTTTCAAAATCGTATGTTTGTACAATGTATAATCCGTGTATCACCACATAATACTATTGTTGTTAAAAGTCTTGTATAAGACTAAGCTTTCCACTATATTACTATATTTCAGACTGTATAGTATTTGACAACGGATTATATAATGAGTCAGTTTCGAAATGAGATTCTGTTTCTATGTCATAGTCACGTAAAATCATTGTTCGTTAAATAATATCGTCTGGGGACGTGTACTAATACGAGTTTTTCAATACGATTTAGTTCACAGCAAGATATACTGATTGATTTTGTCATTGCTTTTATCTTTCTACCATACTTCATAAAAGCGCGTGCACAAATGCATTTTATTCTTATATATTCGAATTTATGAGAAAATAGAAAGAGTTTTTGATGCTGGTCATGTATTGACACAAAAAAACGCAGAATATTGTTAGAGATTTAAAGAAGCTTCCCTACATGACTTTGTCTGTATTTGACTTGAAAATTATTATTATATTTTGTTGTCCATAGGAAAAGTTCTGATATTTTCTTATCATCACAATGTACAGTATTTGGAAAATTTATCTTTCGTCTGTAGAGAATTTGTAATAGAATTTCGTATCAAAAGATCTAATACAAATAATTACTTTAAAATTCCAATTTTAATACTTGTTAAATGGTTTAAAAAAAATTGTGTAAAGTTAAATCTAATACAAGTTGTATCGGAAATGTTGTGGTGAAAAGTTACAAAATCAACAGAAAATTAAATTATTTCAGTCGTTTCTTGTTGAACACTGTTCGACAAATGAAATTTTTACGAAAAATTCAAGTATATTTTCCGATATAAAGGATATATATTTCCCAATCGATCTCTTTGCTGTTACAAGCTCGAACTTATCTAATTTTTCAAGCACATTGGACGAATATTTTTGTAAATATTCTATTCAAATATATCACTTTAACGGCTTTGAATACAACGGACTTCTACAGAAAAAAAGATCTAATTTATAGATCGATTTGTTTTGCTTATAAAGGGAAACTAATAAAAATACATGCAGTACGAGAAAAAAACGCCAAATAGCTCATTCTGCAAGCAAATTGTATCTTTTTAATGCCACAGTAAATTATTATTATCATTTCAGAGCATTTTATAGACATGCTTTTAAAATGTCAATATATATTTATTATTTAGTTAGTACTTGTGCTTCGGTAAGCACTTTAATCTTTTTGTAATTTAAAAAAAATAAAACATGCACCCAGGAAATTTAATAATCCTGTAACCACTGTTGTTTTTTGCAATTTATACTGATTTTCGAATTTAGTAAGTACATAAATTCCGTGCTTTTGCGATTTATTGAATATAAAACAGATGTAACACAAAGTTACGAAGCTCTAAACTTAAAATTATGAGAATCTTTTTTAATAATAAACTAAAA
>SSSI01006925.1:0-12655 GCA_004796505.1 Oryzaephilus surinamensis
ACTTGTACAGTTGCGGGCTTCTTAAACAGCCGGTCAGGTAAAATGGGTATTCAAATATCGACTTTATTGAATATTTTGTATAGTAATTTATAGTACCCTTTAAGTCCCTACTTCTCAATATTCAATAAGGACCACGTCCTTTCTAGATTTATACCTGACTGGCTGTTTAAGAAGCCCGCAACTGTACATATACGAGTATGTGCGTTAATAATGTTGATGATGGAAATTCCGGTAAAATATTTTAATAAAAGCTTCCGTTAGCAATACTACAGTCGTTTTTTGTCAAAATAAATAACTTTCTAATTACGGATATACAATTCTCCCCAATTATAAATAACAATTTTTATCATGAATCATATTTAACAATTCTCAACCAAAGTGTAGTACTTATTTAGTATTTATTCTATTCCATAGAATCCTTGACAGAGACATTGAAAAGGTTGATCTAAAAATTCATCACGACAATTAGTGTTTTTTAAATCATGTATTTATTATTATGCTATATCAGCATACATAATTACAAATATTCCAGAATAAAAATGCTTTATTATTTCACATAAAAGTAAATACGTGTATGATTTCTGTTTCAACGTAAAATATAAAAGTTTTAATATTTGATCTGTTTTCACGTACCTACATAAAGATAAAGTCATATAACTTTTAGTACTGTACTGTATTTTTAGAAAATTTTAAATAAATATTTAATATCGATGATACATGCATTTGTATACCTATATTTAAATATTTCCTATGAATTTCAGGACAAACAGCTGTATCTATATAATTCATATTCGCTGGTTTAATAAAAATCAGTTACTGATACTGATGATACAATACTCTGAATTTAGTGCGAGTAATTGATTCATGTTTACTTATTTTTGCATTTCAAATAATTAATCATTTTCCTGGAATATTCAATATGGATTATGGAGCATGATTGATTTAACTTGCAGAAAACACATCTCATAAAATTAGCCTTATTTTACGTTTTAAAATAAACAAATACACGTTTATATAATATATTTTGTAATTACTGGGTATTTAACTTACTAAAAAGTGTAAAAAGTAGAAAAAATTGTAGGAGTATCTAATAATATTAATTATTTTACATATACAGGTGTAATCCAAAAAATACGAGTAGTTTAAAAAATGTAATTATACCGACAGGTATACTCGTACATGTAGGATAGAGATTATCATGTTAATTAATATATCATAAAAGAAAATCAACACAAACGTTCGTTATTTTACGGCATCACTATCTAATAAAACCAAAAAAACTTTGGTTTAAAAAAACATTTTAATTGTGACATGAAAAAACAGTCAAGAATCTAATTAAAATTAAAATAATTTCTTTGACCTAATTTTAACTGTTATTAAACAAAACTGGTTTCTACTTTATTTTGATTTAAATGTATAAAAAAATATATTCTTGGATTTTCTTATACTGCCAGTGTTAAAAATAAATACAGAAACAAATCAAAGCTAGTGAACCTTATTCAATGTCTTATTATAGGTTGTGAATTTGTCAATTACCACATATTGATATATCTATCATTTCAAAGAAATTTTATTCTTTTTGTGACATCATGTTACATTGATGACATTGTTTGCGGTCAATCTGATTGCGAATAAAGACGTCATCAACCTTTATTAGGCAATTGACCATAGTGTAATAAAGCAAATGTTAAAAAAAAGGTATGAGTTATGTTTTTGTTGTTATTGTTGTTATAAATATACGGATGATTTCTATAGAATTCTTCGAAATCCTTCTGGCAAATTGTAAATTCAAATTTCAAAGATTTATTATAGCAGGAAATTTTTTGAAATAGTAATTACTTCATGCTTAATTGAGTTTTCGTTTAAGTATTTGAAAAATCTTTATTATTTTACTTAAGTACCTATTCAACTTAAAACATATCAATGGATACGTAATGCAAACTGATTTTACTGTAATTTGCAAATATATAGCACATTGTTAAATTTATAAAGTGAGACATTGTACACTTGTATTAAATTAGATCTAAGGTTTCTGAACGAGTGTGAAACGACTAAATTATTCCCTTTGACAAATAAATTAGTATTTCAAACAAAATAAAAAAAAAAACGTAAATATCACATTAACTAATTCACTTAAATTATCATCAATTCTTTTATATTGTTATTCATTTTAGGAATTGCATCGCGTGTTTTATATTCATTTCCTTTCACTTAGCGAACAAGGTAAAAAATTAAAAATAATCTTCAATTTAATTCCAATATTTATATGGCATTTATAATTTGAACTGAACAGAGTATTATTAATTTTTCAATACATACAAACGTTTATATATTTTTGAAATTGTCATAAAAATAATGGAATGCTATTGACATAATCAGTTCAAATTTTCCGCTTTTCATTTTATTGAAATTGGTGATTTTGGAGCGGTGAGTTTTGTGGGATGCCGTAGCTGGAACGCTTTTCGCAGGATATTCGCGAAATTCACGGAAAGCTCGTGTTTCTGCTGCGGCATTACTGTGATGATCATTTCTATCCCTCCCAACACGATTAAAGAGCTTATATTTAGCTGGCTACTTGTTTTCAGGGCTAGGTAATAAACAAGCTCACGCGTTCGAAGACTTCAATATAATTTTCTTTCTCAACATATAACAATTTTCCATTTAACGTGATATAAATCATAAATCAAAATGAAAGTGACATATACTGTGATATTTATTTTGGCTTCCTTGTTAAGTGCCCTGGCATTCCCTTGTAAGTATTCAATTTTATTCAAAAATTAGTAATTATTAGCAATTAAGACCCTGAGTAAAATTTTTAACTTGAAATATTCACAATATAGTACATAATATAATATTTATTGCTACAGCACGTTTTTTCTTCGGATTATAAATTCTTTATAAATATTTCAATAATGTTGATAAATAAATAATATTTTTATAAGCTGAAGCTAAAAGCCACAAGATTTGATAAGTATTCCTACTTAATCGAACCAAGGACAGTTTGTTATTAGCTCTGAATGTAAATCAAATTCAAAAATCAACAATAATGCACGACCTATTTTTAATATTAAGGCCATAATAATAATTTCTTCCCATACCAACATTTTATTAAAATAATTTTATGTAAGTAGTTAATACAAAATTATGATAATACACATATATGGGCAACATAATAACATTTATCTATGATCTATCTAAAAATACATATACGTACTTACGTGTTAAGGTAATTAGTCTTAAATGAGTCGAATCGGTGAAATTATTGTTACAATTGTTGAATTAATATTAGGTATCATCATTTGAAAATGCGTTTTAACGTAAACCTTGTAAAAATCCGGTAATGAGTCAAGGTTTTAGAATTTAATCAACCTGTTGTAAAGTTTTTCTTGTTTTTTAGTTTTAAAAACAAGTTTTGAATCAATTCATTTTAACTTAAAAAAAATCATAAACATTTTTACCTTATCATATTTTAATACCTTCTAGAATGCTATTACAGTATTGTTTATCAGAAATATGGCAAAGGTATTAACTTGGTTATGACTAATTACTAATTTGTTATTCATACAGTCCATAGTAACAAATTTGTCTTAATGTTTCGAATAAATTTTAATGAATTCATTTATGTACCTGTAAACGTTTCAGTCTAAAATCTACATTAATTGACGTCAAAAAACATTCGATTCTTAATTTTTTATTAACAATTAAAATCAAAGGTATTGATGACTAAATTTTATTGAATGTTGTGTTTTTTTATGAATCAATGACCTGCAAAATATGTTTACACATAGAACTCGGTCAGCGTAAACTCTTTTTTCATTAAATTATTTCGCAACTACAAATAATATATGTAGGTAAAAACAATTTATTATTTATGTTTAAAACAATTTTTTCATTACATATACAATTACATAAGCAGTTTTTGTATACATGTACTCGTTGCATTAAAAAATAAAGCAAAATAATGCAAAACAGACGACGACAAGCATGATTCATACAATGTATAATATTAGTTTCCACTTGGATACATTTTCCATCATACAACTGCACCGATGAACACCACATCCTTATATAATAACACTAATTTAATTACATTGTAATTGAAATAATTATCGATGAACAAGGCAAACAAGTTAAATTTATATACGTAGAAACTATAAATAGTTAATTCAAAATAAATAATTCAGGCATTTTATTGCATTTTGTCTCTAGAAACAAGTAACAATTGTTGAACATAAAGCAAATGAGCAAATCTTGTTAAAATGCATTTCTACTATGTAAATTTCAAGCATACTACGAGTAGCATTAGTTTTTTTTTTTTTTTTGAAGAACTTTATACTTAATGTACCTACATTCGTTTATAAACTCAGTTTTTAGATAAATTTACATTATTTTGAAATTAGGCTGATGTAGGTATAAAAGAACTTTTTTTTGTTGTTTACAATTTTACAATACAACGTCCAATGTAATTAACAAGTTCAAAATCTATCATTTTTAAATAAAATTAATTTGATTGACATAAACTTCCGTTGTATAATTTAAAAATCATTATTCTAGAAAGAGCGTCTATTGTTTATTGTCACACCTTTGTACCATAACACAATTATACATATTTTTTTAATAATTTTACAGCTCCTGCTTCTAACAACAAGAAGGACATAGAAGATGATGTAGAAATTGTACCATTAGGCCGAAGGGGCTCCTTCGATCCCACCATTGTCGACACTGGCTCAGTTGGATTTGGCGGTGGTTTTGGAGATTTTGATGGTAATTATCTATTTTTATTTCTCTAACATGCATTAATTATTAAAAAAATATATATGGAAGTGCAATAAACATTTCCACAACAACAATGGAAACCTATATATGCATGTGTGTGGGTTTTATTTTTTAAAACCTACTCGATATGTGGGTGCCAGTAGGTAGGCACCAATATTTAAAAACAATTCAACAATCCAGGAAGTGCACAGTTTGAATGATAATCATATCGTCTCGATTTTGTAATTGTTTTTCAGGTGCATACTAAATAGTTGTATTACATTTTTGTGTGTTACGTTATGGTCTGATAAATGTAACAACATTACAATACATTAAAAGATAACAATCTTTTGCAGGTATCTTCACTAGAATGAGGCAACAGTTGGATCAATTGTTGAGGGCATTCGGTGGTGGTAGTGCCAGCAGTTTCCCCAATGTACCAGCCGCTTTCCCCAATATTCCCAATATCGATTTAGGCAAAGGGAACACCACCTCTGTGACAAAGGTAATTGTTTCACAATTATTGAGTTAATTAGGCCTAACGATCGTTTGATGTTTAGATAATTGATGGCCATAAAGTGGTGATAAACGAGACAGAATATAACAAACAAGGCGATTTTGGTGGTGCATTTTTCAAAGTTCGTATCATTGATGTGAAACCGGATAGCAGTGAAGCCACAACAGAAGCAAATAGTGAAAATAATACCGAAAATACAGATAGAGAAATAGCTGAAAATAGTTTTGAAAATGAAATAACGAAAAGCGAGGTTGGTAAAAATGCATCGCCGGAAAAATTAACTGCTATATAAAAATTGCATGCTAATTAAAAATAAAAAAAAAAATAAAAAAATTTAACAAATATATAATTTGAACAAATCTCTTAACATTATACAATATATATTTTTGAATATTATAATAAACACTTATTTTTTAATAGATAATACCATATTATAATATGCTTATAGCAATCAATATTACTTAATAAATACGTACAAGTATGAAATACTTAAAATGTATATAAAATATTTGAGTCTAAATAAAGATCTTATTGGTTTTTAACAGATTCTAAATATTAATTTGTATTCGATCTTTTTTGTGCTTTGTATTCTTTTTAACAATTAACTCACACTAATTATTAATATACATACATATATTTTATAAAAAATGAAATGCTTTATTTCTTACCATTACTTCCCGACCATCTGAAGTAAAACTAATTTGTTTCTTTTATTCAAATTCTAACATATTAACAGGACTAACTCTGACGTATATGTTGGCACTGTTTTTCATTTCTATGCACTTCTTTTCATGTTAGGCCTTAGACACAAACAACATTGAAACATTCTCAAATATTGAAACATTTGATGAAGTGGAATTTCAACCAGAAAAGCTTCAATATAAAGTTGAAAATGCGGAATGGGAATCATTGGATGAAATTGACGGCAACTCAATAAATTCAAATCATGATTTACGTAATGATATTTATGTAAATCAGTTATTGGCAGACCAAGCTATGCCACCAGTAAATCCTGATGCGGAGGTATTTTATGTGCCACCAAAATCATCAGCAAGTCGTCAGCGAAATAAATATATTGTTAAAAAGCACATCGATCCAAGATAATAAAATCTGTTGTAATACTGTTGTATCTAAATTTTCCGAGACTGATGCAAGCACAGGTACTGGACTGGTACTTGACTAGCACAACAAATAATTGTAATCTATTTATTTTATGGTTTAATCAATTCTCTCCTTGCCAAAGATTTTTATACATATAACTTGATGTTTTACTTACATAGAAACCAAAAACCATCGTCATAGGATCGTAAATTATTTTATTTAATAAAATGTTATGTGTTTTATATTGTGTTTTAATCAGTGTTACTTTATTGGCCATATTTGTAAACAACGATGCCTATTTATCGTTTCTCGAATGATTTACATATACGATATGATAAATAACTTTTTTGTTCAATATAAGATTTTTACATAATATAATCGCAACAATTACGAAAAAATTTAAAACTAAATATTGGATGCATGCGTAACACGAGCATGAATAATGACAAATTATACATATTAAATAGTACATGTTTTATTTATTTAACAAAAACCACATAGGTATATCAATTACAGAATGTGCTTTTCTAAACGCGTCCACGAAATGACTATTTTAATCAAAACATAAACTGACACCAAAACAAAATTCGTTTTTAATAAAATTTTACAAAATAGATGAATCAAATATTGATTTTTGTAATTTTTAAGCAAAATATTAAAATAATACTATGCCAACTAAAAGTTCCACTATATTTTGTTAGAAAATTTCCTAAATTAAATAAGGTGCTCTTGTTTGTTGATTTCTTTAAGAATTTTTAACAAAACATTTTTTTGATCAGTAAGAGTATATTAATGTGAAATAAAGATTATACATGCATATTAAACATTTATTTTTAATTAAATAAATTAAATTAAACTACAAATAAATTGACTAATTAATAAGATATATTGAATTTAATACGTTCGAGTATAATTTCTTTTCGTTGTGCCCATGTTCATGCATCCAATACTTCGTTTTAAATTTTTTCATAGTTGTGATCGATTAGTTTTATGTGCACGAATGAATGAAAAAAAAAAGAAATCGGTACAAATATTCAAAAAGATTTTGAATTATATTAGTGAGTTGTGATATTATTGTGATCAAGTGAAATCAAAATCAATTGAATTAAATTAAGTAAGTACATATTAGTTTAAACAAATTTATTTAAACCAATCATTACTGTTAATATAACTAAATTCAATTTACCTTACGAAAAAAATATTGTGTGTTATTTTCTTTAGTATTTATGTGATATATTATTAGCGAAAAACTATTTATTTTCTTATAGAAGAAATATTCTGGATTAAATATTTTGGGCTTTTTCTTTGCGGAAAAATACTTTGTACAATTTCATATAAGTCTAACAAATTATTTAAAAAAAGCACTTACTGATTATATTTTTAAGAAAAACCGATGATTATAGGCATTCGAACTTAAATAAAATACTGAAATACTGTAAAACTTATTTTATATTTCATTAAATTACAAGCTTATTCATCTTGTACAACGGTAGTTTTCTCAGAAACATATAAACCGTCCAAAAATTTACGAATATCCTTATTTTTCACAGTAGTAGATTGTTGAATAAGGGCTGCTGATCTGGAAACATCTTCCAATGAATTACCTTCAATAATTAATTCATCCTTTTGTTTTTGGGAGTTTTTAACAGTCACACCAGGTGCCATTCTTACTCTACAACATTAAAAATTCAATTCACTATATAAATGATGGAGACTTAAACTATCACTAACCTCCGAATATATTTTTCACCCAAGAAATTCCTAATTTCAATAACGGTATCGTTTTCAGTAGTTACACAATTGATGGGGAAATGGGCATATACGGCTCTCATTTTGTATTGGTATCCCTTTGTAACTCCTTTTAACATATTTTCTACATGGGAGCACACTGTACGTACAGCAGCCAATTCTTTTTTGGTTCCAAACCATTTTTCAACTTTTAATAATCTTGGATTCACCATACGGATGTCCAAGGCGAGATGTTTGAAAGAACGTTTCAATACACCCCTGTCTCCTTTTACTGTTATTACACGGGATTTGGCAGTAACAGTGATTCCCGGAGGAATTTTCACCGTTTGGTTCGTCACAATTTGCTTCATGGTACTAAAACACAAAATTATGCTTTGGTTAATATTGTACAATCAATTTTTTGGGTATTTTACAACTTTTTATGAATTAAAATTAAATCCAAACATAACCTAAAAAATGTTTATTTTATAAATTACGAAAAGTATGAGCGTTATGTTGGAAATATATTTGTGTAAATATGAAATCTACTATTAGAGATGTATAATTAATTTATTGAAAGTAGTAAAAATCTTACAATATCACAGATGATTCAAGATATTAAGATTTTACAAGATTTTCACTAACCTTTCACGTTGACGTACGAAGCGGAAGAGGGTAACTAGTTTTGATATTTAACATCAGATGGCCCTCTGAAAGGCGCAAAATTTGAAAACAACCTCAATTTAGGTGTGAAAGTAAATAAAAAAAAGTTATTTTTAAACACTTCATCTTTATTTGTAAAATAAAGAATATGCACATAATTACATTATAAAAATATTTACTTTACAAACTTTGAACAAATCTACTAAAAATCAGTTTTTAACCAATTCATTAAACAGATTCTTCCTTAATTAAAATATCCTCTTCAATAGAAATCTCCTCTTTTAAATTTACATCATTTTCATATTCATCTTCTATACCAGAAATGGGAACAAATTCAGGATGATCGATGTAATCTACTGGCGGTTGATAACCTAAGTCCCTTTTAACAACCAGACGTAAATTGCGCGGCAAACAATGCACAGATTTAAATGCTTCAAAATTCTCAGGATGTTTAATTCTTACATGCCTAAATAACAGTTTACTTATAGCAAAGTCCCGAATACAGTAGTCACAAGCAAAAGGCTTGTCTCCAGTGTGGGTTTGTTGATGTTCTTTCAGTGTTGTACTATGTGCATACCGTTTTCCACACACTTCGCACTCATACGGCTTTTCACCAGTATGAATACGTTTATGTCTATTCAAATTTTCCACAGTTAAAAACCCTTTATCGCACATATCACATTTAAATGGTTTTTCGTCAGCATGGGTTAACTTGTGTCGATTTAGATTCTGTATTGACGGAAACGTTTTGTCGCACACATCGCAGTTGAACGGTTTCAAACCTAAGACAAGCTTAACTGAATATTTTTCCATTTACAAGCCTGCATAATTACCTTTGTGTGTATTTTGATGCCGTCTGAAATAGCTGCTGCATGTGAACATTTTATTACAAAAAGTGCATATAAATCTAGTGTTTGAATGCTGAGTTCTATAATGGCTTTGCAAATCTGCTACATTTTTGAAACTTTCCTGGCATTCCGTACAAGAAAAAGTATTCTGATCCTTGTGTTCTTTTTCTAAATGTAACGTAAAAGGCTGCCCTTTCCGTATACTTTCCATACAAATTGGACACTGAACATAACGCTTCTTTTTCCTAGTTTGATGGTCATCTTCGTGCCTTTTTAAGTGCTTTGTAAGACGAGCTTGAGTTTTAAACGAACAGTCGCACAGCGAACATGTATGCGGTCTTTCTCCTACAAACAATTTGTTAAAATACCATCTTTTATCTGAATTATATGCTGAGACCCACCTGCATGCGTTTCCATATGATCCTGCAAATGGGCATGTTGCATAAACTTCTTCTTACAAATCGCACATTCGAAACGTTTCTCTCCTTTGTGGATTCTCATGTGTTTCGTTAGATTTCCATTGATGGAAAACTTTTTACCACATTCTTTGCATTCGAACGGTTGCTCACCAGTATGCCTCCTACCATGTACGCTCAATTGCGAATTGTCTCGGAACGTTTTCTGACAGGCACAACATCTGTATTTTCTGTCAGCAATTCGTCGTGATTTGTAATGGATTTCCACTTCGTTTTCATCTTGAAATGTGGCGAGGCAAATTTTACACCCAAATTTGAATGGTGGAAACAACGGTGGACTGTTGAGGACGCTTTGGATAACTGAATTTGACGTAACATTGGTCGTGGTGCCTAAATTAAAATAGTTTTCTCCTATGAAAACTGGTTTTAGGTCAGCTGGTGAACTTGTTTGAGCTCCCTGGGGATCCATCGCGTATAACGAACAATACACATTATAGATGTTTTGTTACACTTGTTCTCAATACATATTTTGTTTATTTACAATTTATTGTTACGAAATTTATAAATATTTTTTTTTGTTTTTGTAAACAAGAAAATTGAAAATTTGGTTCACGTTTCACGTGTCAAATGTCAGAATTCAAACCGTAACTCCGTAAGTGATGACGTCATATACACGAGTCGTAGATTGTACCTGCTAAGTGTGTTCAGTATTTAGTATTTAAGGTCCACTCATTTAGGGATGAAAAAAATATGATTGGTCAGCTTCCACGTGATTTAATTTTTGAAATTTTATTGATCGAAACCAAGATTATAAGGTGACAAATGTAATAATTATTGGATAATTTTAAAAAACGTCATAATTCAAGATGGACGATTTTTCATCCCTATCTGAATTCAGTATAGTGCATATTATTTAATTTTTATTTTATTACAATACCATTATTATTAAAACAGAGTCTCAGGACCAAGGTTTCTAAAATCTTTCCTCAGGACCCCCTCACAGAATTTAAAAGAACTTATCGCCTTATAACGTAAAATTGAGATTGATATTTATTTAAAATGTTTATTTTTCTAATATTACAATTATTTCAATTTTATTGTGATATTTGGTCATATATGCAATCATGTCTTTAAACACTCATAAAATTATTATTCCTTACTTAAAAAAGAAAAACAGCAAGCAGAAAATTAAGTAATAGTTTTTTAGGCAACCAACTAAACCAACTTTAATTGAAATTTAAGTTTCTTTACATGCATTTGTGCATTTCATTTAATTATTGTCGATATATAAGGGTCTTTCCAAATAGCAGTAATTTCCAGTAATATTTAGCTTTGTTCGGGTTTCATAATTTGAACTATTCTAGGATAATTCTAAAACTGCGCTGAACTGAATGCGCAATGGAAAAAATTAATAAAGTGTTCTGGGACGGTTAGACATTTGTATAAACACGAACGGTACGTTGAATTGTTGAATTTATGGAACCCAATAACCCATGATACAATTATAAGAAGGTAAGACTTCGCACACATGTGACGTATTAAGGTGACCAAAAACACATTAATTTTACCCTTATAGTTGAATTTTTAATGGTTATTTCCGAAATTTTTTCTACTTGTTGTTTATTTTATATTAAATATTATAAAAATATGAGGTGTGCAGTGTGTGGATCTGTTAATAACAATAAAAAAAGAGATCATATCGTTCAATTTTATCCCTTTCAAAAACACAAAAACATTTAAATTATGGGTATGATTGTTGCAGAAAAGAGAGTATTTGTATAAACAATGCTATACTGAATTCAGATAGGGATGAAAAATCGTCCATCTTGAATTATGACGTTTTTTAAAATTATCCAATAATTGTTACATTTGTCACCTTATAACCTTGGTTTCGATCAATAAAATTTCAAAAATTAAATCACGTGGAAGCTGACCAATCATATTTTTTTCATCCCTAAATGAATGGACTTTAGAATTTATTTTAAGCATTTTACAAAAAATGATTTGTAACTAATATGTAATTAATATATTTTAATTTGAATTGTGGGGTCTCCTTCTGACGTCATGCGCAGACTAGGACCAATTTTAGCTCACGGAAGGTCTTACCTACCTATAATTGTATCATGCCAATAACCATAGAGAAAGAAAACATAACAAAAAAATAAGGTTATGTTGCAAGAGTTCGCAAAGAGTTCGCACAAATTTTCCAAGGACAGTATAGTAAAAGGTCTAATTCAAATTTCTGCCTCCCCTAGTTTTTCTCCGTTTCCCACCAGATTTATTAGTCTTTTAGTCTTGTGACGTCACGAGCATTTTTCGTTGTAGCACTAGTGTAGCTTGCTGTGGCTCTAAACCATGCGAGGCCTACACTAGTGCTACACGTGTAGCTACAACGAACGAACCTAGGGCAAATTAATGTCAAACATTGTCAGTTTGACCAAGGATACTATATTGGAGGTCCGATTTAAATTTCTCCCACCACTAATTCCCCACCAGATTTATTAGTGTTTTAGTCTTGTGACGTCACGAGATTTTTCGTTGTAGCACTAGTGTAGCTTGCTGTGGCTCTAAACCATGCGAGGCCTACACTAGTGCTACACGTGTAGCTCCAACGAACGAACCCGCAG
>SSSI01006931.1:0-14948 GCA_004796505.1 Oryzaephilus surinamensis
GAGCATCTTACGATCCTCAATGGTTAAGCTGGTTTTAGATGGACATAAATTTGTACAAGAAATACGTAAAAAATAATACCACACATAATTCTAATGCGAAAAAATATTTGCTTTTAAATTTCACTATTTGTACGTTTATCTCAATAAATATTACTGATTTGTATTTAATTTATTTGTTTATTCAAATTTATTACAATCAAAAATCATTTTGTGAATAAGACTGTGTGTAAAAATTGTACAATAAATCAAGTTTTGTTGAAATTCGTTGTATATTCAGAAACATTCATCTATAAAGCTAAATCTCAACACACACGCATGCATATTGTTGAATATTGAGGGATTTGTTTGTGTTTCTCTATTCGATATTATTAAATGATTTATTATGATGTATTATTATTTACTTATAGTAAACTCCCAATAATGGAATTAAATAATTTAAATTGAATTAAGTGTTAAATTAGACGCACATTTTGTTCTACAAGAGCAAACATTTTGCCACGAAATAATTATTTTGGTGCCTTTTGGAAGAATTTTAATAGGATTTGTAACTACATAACATGATTCAATTAAATTCATGCCTTTAAATATTTTGTAAATCGTAAAGAAACTAGTTTATGAGCTAATAATTTTTTTTAGATTCATTATTTGTTCCACATATCAAGAGTTGATACAAATAGAACACAATTATCCTGTTTAACCAATTTTACATACATATTTAATGAACAAGTTTCGTCTTAAATTCCAAGTTAAATTGAATTTATTTAGGGTTTGGCAAAACTAAATTTATCGATTAAAGACTGTGGTTTTCACATAAACCATCAAAACCAATGCTTGACTTATGATTTACTTTGTATTATTTCAACCCTTACTCAGAAAAAAAAAACATTCGTATTTAATTAATTCGCACATGTAGTGCGAAAGCCGGTCCTGTGTTGGAAAACTCATTGGATTACAGGCGAGCTTTGATACAAATAATAACAAAACATGTTCCACATACATATTATAATTACAAGGGACGACTAGAAAAGGGTTTTATGCTTATGCACACTATCAAGGGATTGTCGACGAGAAAATAGGATTATCTAGCTAGAAAAATTTCTATATGCTTAAACCTGCATAAACAAAAGTCGTGTTTTTTGAATAAAAAGTAACTAGTTAGAGAGTTTCATCGCAAAACAGTCGGAAAATGATTCATGTTACAAAAGTGACCTACGATGGGACTGAAAGTCAGACAGAAAGGTACACTTCCGATTTTAGTGGTTGTCAAAGAAGGGAACGTGTGCGGGAAGTCCGCTCGACCCACTTAAGTCTTCTTCCAGGGGGAATTCATCCTGTCTGGTTATTATCTAGTCCTAGTCGGCAAATTATTGTCTCATGTTGATAACAAATTATTACGGAAGCTAGTTTCATTTTGTTATTATTTAAGGCACGGTTCCAGGATATATTTTTCTTAAATTTGTAGTGTTACGCCACGAAAAACGTATTTTTTATTACAAGACATAAAAGAAATATTTGTTGAGTAAATAATATTTTTACCCTTTTATATATCATCTTTTATTTTTAAGATAATATTATTTAAACAATTCTTATTTAAAAAAACGTACCTATCGCAATATTTTTATGAAAAACGTCTATTTTTTTGTTATGATAATGAATAACTCAGTTAAATATAATTTAATTCTTTAATTATTAACGCGTAATTCAGTGTATTGCTAATTGTTCAATTTTAAATTTCGAGCTTTTCAGTTAATTCATAACTAACGTATAGTACTTTGAACTCGTTTTTCAAATAAACGAGCACGTATCTACCAAATAATTGTAATTTTATTACACGTACATTCTTTTTCATTACGATTTGGACATTATTCAAGGTAAATTTATATTTGTGCGCCATTTGTTACTATTTAACTATAAAACGTATTGGTTCCATACGTATTTTATTTTCTATACAACCAATTTCAAACCTCATTATTCGTTTTTTTGTCATTTCACTTGAAAATAGTTTAATTTTAATACGAATAATAAAGGCTTTGTTGTTTGAAGCCATGTCCTACTTCCAGAACAAAGTTGAGGAAATCATCAAAATGTAAAACTTATCTATTATTATATAATAAGTACCATGTTGACTTAACAATAAAATTTCTGAAAAGAAAATTAAAATTTCAAAACTTATTTTTTTAATTAAGCGTCAATTTTTTAATGATGATTTCATTGAAATTGGGGAAAATGAATCAAACTCACAAATAAATCGAAAAGTTTTTTTTTTTTTGATGAATAAGTTAATTATTTTGAAAGGAAATATCAAACTGATGATAAATGAGATTATACAAGAAATTTTTCAATTAGTTCAAGTAATATCATTAAAAGCGTAAAGATTTTATGGTAAAAAAACATCCCCTTTCATTAATAATACTACAAAATACTTGAAAAAACAATTAAAACTGATTTTAACACTTTTATTACCCGTATAAAATAATATTTCTGATATTATATTTAAATTTACATGTCTTTGTCATGTATTAATACAAAAACCACAACATATACCTATATGCGAAACTGCAAATGATTTGTTTACTAAATGAGTGCATTATAATAATGTCAAATTTCGCTATCAAAATTTGATTTTTATTATTTCATTAATGAAATAAATTCTAATTTAAATTACACATTTATTTATTCAGTAATAATAGAAGCTCTCTCGTAAATTTATATCCAACAAATTAAATAATTATCCTGAAAAAATCGTCTAGATTTACTTCAGAAAAGTACTATAAATGAAAAACGAAATCTTTTCTATTATAAACTTGTAATAGGGTTCATTTGTGGTAATACTCGTAAAAAATTGCAAATGAAATTCTGGAATACATGTCTATGGATTAATTTTTTAATAAAGCAACGTATATGTGCATTGATCAGTAAAAAAGTCTTATTATTAGTTTTTTAATTACTCAGTTCATTTCTAATATTAATCAATTTTATCATCTATTTTCAATTCAAAATCGAAAAAATAAACTCTGATAGTGATAATAGAATAAAAAATTATATATTGTATATAAATTCAGAGTTATCGTAAATACATAAACGTGAATTTATTTCAATAGGATATTTACAACTTTGTTGAAATGGTAGATAACACATAATATTGTCACCAATATTTTGTTTATGACATCAAAATGAACTTGATTCCTAGAATATTTTATGTTCGAACAAATATGACCGATTTCGTTATAGAAAATATAATAAATTACTGTTTTGAAGCTGTTTTAACAAGGAAGTTCATAAATTTTTGCAAGTATTTTAACCCCTTCTAGATGCTTTTGAAACTTCTTTACAAAACAGGTATTCAAAATTATTATCGCGATCAATCGTTGGCTTATGTTTTTTTATTCAAAAAGCTTCTCATGTTTTAGACAAGCATGTATTTCGTTAAAGAATTAACGATTGTCATTTTATGTATACATTTCAAATAAAATTTGTGTGCACACAAAACAATTATATCGTTTTATAATAGACGCTTTTAATATTTGTTTCAAAATAATGGCATCTTTTAATCAGATCATTAAATTTATTCTATTTAAAATTCCATTTACGTATATACTTGTTGCTATAAATGGAATAATGGATTTTAACTTAATAGATTATTTTATTTTATGTATAAAATTGTTAACAATTATAATAAAATAATTCAATTCCACCAAATTTCGTCTTTTTCAACTATAATTACTATTTGTTTTTTAATGAATTAGGAAATGACTTGTTTGTACGTTTTTTCAAACAGCTTTCAAAACTTTACTTTGATTTAAAAATTTGTTTTTTATTGTGATGCGTTTGATGAATTTATTCTATATACGAAAATGAGATTTTAAAAAGTTTTTTGTTATCAAAAAAAATTATTAAACAAATTTCCATGTATAGTAAAACAGAGAAAGTGAGTTTTTTCAAATTTAATTTGCAATTAACACCATCTAGTTGTTTAATGCAATTATTTTTTGTTCATCAATTATAATTAAGTCACGTAAAATTGATTCTTTTACAGCTGATGTTCGAATAATGAAATTATTTTCAATTTTTTTTTGGAAAACTTTCTAATTTTAATTTAATACAGTGCTGAAAAGACACTTTTTCAACTGAAATTCGTTTAGGGTGAACGTGGAAGTGGGAAAAAAATTGTTTTTGAAAGGTTTGGCTTTACGAAATCCGAAATATTATCCCTGTAACAATAAATTATGTTTTTTCTTAAGAAAAACGCGGAAAATAATCCGACATAAATGAGTTTCTGTGTGTGTAAAACTTTCTACGATTTGTATAAAAATTATTTTAAGAATTATAAATTCATGAATATATAATAAAAAGAACTTTATGCCTTTCTAGTTAAAATGAAAAAAGTTCATAGCGACAAGATGATTACTTAAACAAAATGCAATTAGAATTCATAAAAGACAGAAAAACAGAAAAACCCACTAACTATATGTATATGTAGGTATACGTCTTTCTTCGGTTTTATTTTAAATTCTACCATTCTTTGCGTACCAAAAAAAAATCCACCGGAAAATTAAATTTCATTGATTTGTTTTATTCTTTTATTCAATTCTGGCCCTTCAATCAGGTGGCGAACAAAAATAAATGGTCCATTTTCTTTGAAGATTAAATCTGCCATTATATCAATGCAGGATTTTTACGAAAAACTCATTAAAATGGATTCAATATTGGTAAACACGTGATAATTTCACCAAAATAGAGCTCGCTTTTTGTTACTTTCAAAGAAAACAGTCATTTATTTTCATTTTCATGAAATTCTTACTCTCTTGATTTTTCAGTATGAATATATATTAATCCCAATTGAAAGATCCTTTTAAAAAAATTCTTAAATAAAATAACTGGCATTAGAAATGACTTTTTCATGCATTTCAGAAAATATTTGGATGAAAATCAATTGGTGAGCCGATAGGTAACTGAAATTACTTTGAAAACTGTAAACAAACAGCACGAAATACGCTGAAATTGACATTTATTACGATAAATAGAAGAGGACATGAACTCATATTACAAAAAATAAAAAACCTACTAATGCAAAAGTATTTTTGACTAAATAAATTGATGAAAATTTAAATACGTTTCTTTATTTTGATGTTTCTTTTTATTTTTATTGAATATTTAATGTTTCTGAATATATATTTCTTTAATTTCGCAATTTTTTATTGAAATAAACAATTAGGCACATTTTGATTACAAAATTCTATAATAGGTAGATATATATTACGTAGTTCAGATGAAACTAGCAAATACAAAGTTATTAAACAACTTAATTACTCATTAAAGATCTCATCATAATTTTCAAAGGGAAACACTAAGGAAACACCATCAAAAATGTCAAAGTTTCAAAGCATTGCCTTCAATATTGTCAACTTGAATTATTAATTTCGAAACTGCGTATCAAATCACAATAAATTATTTGAAAATCCAAACAAAGTGTAATAAATTTCCCACATAGTATAAGAATATTTTAGTTATTACGTCCGATAGTATGAGGCATTTGAAAAACTCCTTGAACCAAAACTTTCCTTTTGTTGGTAACTTGAAACAAGACTTCTAAAGAAGCTTGTCTCGTTTGTGTAAAGTGTAGAATTTACGCCCTTTATACCTAAACCACATAGTTGTTTAAATAACTGTATCTATATCATCTCAAAAGCGTGCAATATTTTTCCACGTACATCCATTTTAATGGTAATATATTTACGATAAACTTTGAGTGAGTAAATTCAGCATTTATTCATATTATATTACAATTTAAATGGAGGAACAACTGTTGCTCATCGTAGAAAATTCGACCGTAAAAAATGACTATAAGAAAATTCAACAAAACTAGAAGCACAGAAATAAAATGATTTTTTTTTGTTCACTCTGTTTATGATGTAAAATTTACGATAAAAGATCTAAATACATTATCGTTAACATGTGACGATTTTCGCACGTAAACTAAATTGAACGGAACCTTATTTGGAAAAATAAATATGCACAGCACTATTCCTGATGGCATCTTTTTCAGATTATTGCATTTTATACGATAGAACCTTATTTTATGGGATGAGTTAATGGTGTCAAATGTTGTACCCTTATTTCTTAAAACGGTACCCTTTTAAATTCAATTATGTTTAGTTTAAATTCAACAAATTTATCAGTTCATCTTTCATTTTGTATGAAATAGAACAGGGATTTATCTACAAAGAACTACTGAATCATCGGGGCTGTCAATTGTACTAAAAACAATATATTTGGTAATTAATTATCAACAAAACTTTGTTGTTCATAAATAAATTAAGTTGCTTTTTTTAAGTACAAATTACAGCTTTTCTAAAGAAAAAATTCTCTTAACTCCAATATATCTTACTAGTATTTTTTTACTGCAATTTTCCACACATAATGGATCTAAACACGCAAATGAAAAGATAGTTGTGAAAGCTTTGTGTATTTTGTTTTTGTTTTAAGTACATGAACATAATATGAGTACATATAAAATGTAAAACATTCTTGAAAAATGTAACAACACATTTTGCACAATGAAAACTATGCATATGTATGTGGGTTGTCTACTATATATTTTAAAAAATATATTTTCTATGACATATTTTCATCAAAAACAAAAAGAAAAGTTATTTTTCCACAAAAACATCAAAATGATAAACATTTTTCTTTGTATATACGGAAATACTGTTTTTTACACGAAGAATATCAGGTGTTATGTCGTAATTTAATCTCGTTCAAAGTGAAAAGTGACACATATTTATGCAACTTTCTTATATTTTCAAATTTAGCAATTTTATAAAGGGAAATATAGAAAATGCGAACGTGTGGTAGATTTTTCATGTTTTAATTAAAATCCAAAAGATTTTTCCAGATTTTAACGAGAGACAAAATTTATTTAAAATTTTTTAAAATAATAAAATTTTGTATACCTAAAATAGACACAATCTCGTTGTAATTAGTTCATCAACAATAAAATTAATTAAAAGTTATGCCGTTTAGTTGGCAATGTATACAGAAATAGCTGAAGAAAATATTTGAAGACGCCCAGGGAATTGTATTTTCCTTTTAAAAGACATATATAGTATTACATATATAGTCGACCCATTATATATCACTTAAGGATATTAAAGTACAATACAAGACTAAAACGCCAAAATACACAAATCAACTTGATTTTCATTCAGTTTCATTTCACAGATTGATAAATGAAGCCAATACTTGAAAAATATATTTATTTCAGCTACAGTAAACAAAAACACTGCAATCATTTTATATTATAAACAAAAATGAATAAATTTATACGAATGTTATAGAGTTATAAACATAAAAATTGGAATGAATTTCAAAATGGGGCAACAATTACAAATTTTTATAGGTGGTGGAATGGACAGATGCCTATTATTGTGTGTGTATGAGGGGTAAAATTTCACGCCCGAGGCAATTATACGCGGGATTCCCTTCTTTAATATGGCAGAGAGTTGAGAACGATGTGTTTTTGATTTAATTAGTGAACTCAATTTGACTTCAACCTTGTTCTTCCTCTGCAATCTTGCAGATCGCTTATCAAAATAAATAAAAATCTAAATTAGCGAGCGGTTTTCGGACTAATTCGAGCACCCTTTGTTTCGTTGACGTTTTTTTTTCTTTTTATACAACTTTGCCCCTATAAAATTACGAAAATCAGCCTTCCATAAAGCTAAATTACAGTATATTTTTTCTTTTTTGTAATTTTTGTATTTAATTAATTCTACAACAAAAAATTGGTATAAAAATTATAAATAAACTGTATATATGTACCTACGTTTGGAAAATCTCCTGGAAAAGTGTATTTAGTTTTGTAAACAAAAATTGCAATATAAATTTGCTTTCATCATGTATGTAGGAAAAGTATTAAGCAAATATTTGATATTAATATTAAAAAGAAATCAATCTGTTCGTTGAAATCGTTTTATGGATAGTTTGGTTGGAAAATTTTGAAAAAGGAAACCACACAACCTTAACAAATTATTACAGAGTTTTCCATAATAATAACCGAAAATTGACAATAAAATGCAACCCTATTCAAATCCTTCTTTATGTTCCTTTTTTTTACAAATAAATCCGTTTTGATGTTAAATCGATCTTGTTTGTATTTTTCACAACAAAACCCTCTTAACAGAAAATATAATCACCAATTTTCATCGTCCGAAAACTTTTCACCTTGAAAATTAGTTTTAAGGTGAAAATGCTTATATTTTACTTGATTGAACAGAAAACTTATGTTAAACTTTTTTTCGAAACTCCAACAAAGATTAACGATAATCCTAACAATTAATTCAACTGTACAAATTAAAGATTATAATTAATACATTTTTGAATTTTAAACAAATTTGAATGGAGCGCGTCTTCGTCATGGCAATAATAATCGCTTTATACGTTACATAAGCGAATTAAACACATGAAATGATATCGAAACATTTATATAAAGTTTTGTCACCAACAGCCAGTCGTCCCATGGGACAATTGTACAGGATAAACGATTGCGTTTGAGTTCGAGTTAAGCTGCAATTAAAACAACGGGGTGTTGACCTATTTCGAAGGTGATGCAATATAATTACAAGTCACCCGATAATCGGTTTGACACGTTGATGGCCTATTTACAGGGTAGTTATATGCGTATGCTGAAAACTTGCAATGGAAAAACGGAAAAGGTGAAAAACGACAGGTGAAAATAGTTTTCAAGGTTTTGCGATGTTATTTAATAGAGTTTGTTTTTTTCGCTAATACTTGTTTGCATATATGTAGTCATTAATAAAGCTTGTTCCCCAAAGGAATCAAATGAACCATTATATAATTTCTGTAAAATTCATTATAAACATGTACGTTTTAATTATAATTGGAAAAATTCATTAGATAACGTATGCGTTACCACTGAAATGTAATTAATTTGAAGGGAAATTACCTGAAATAATTAAAATGAAGACAATAATATGAACATTTCTCATTCATTCATATTAAAACCGGTCAACGAAATATTTTTAAAAAATAATATTAAAAAACAAAATAATGTACTAATTAGAGAACATGCTTTTCTATACGCGTCCACTAATAAACTAAGTAACAAAATTTAGTGTAGGCGTGAAGACTATCTTTAAAAATCTCTTAGAATGTGCCTCGAAGGAAAAATTAAGAATAATTTTCATTTATTTTTACTGTTTCTGTTTAAATTGTTATAAATTTGTTGTAATTAGTTATACTGTTAACTGTAATTATGATATTTTAATGTATGCTGTTTTAGTTTTAATAAAAAAGCCTATTTAATACTTTAAAAATTCTTTTTTACGTCAGAATTTAACATGTTTATCCCCAAAAGCTTTCAATGTGGCCAAGTTGGGTTTTTTATGTAAATTTTCAAATAAATAATTCAAATTTAAAAATTATTGTTGACATTTCGGTTTATTAAAATTCCTATAACATAATTATTTGAAAATATTGTACATAATATTAGTGTTTTATTATTAATGTATTAAATTTCTGCATAAAATCATATATGTAGAATTATTGCTTTGACTTGGAAGATAAATTGGGCGTTAAAGCTTTCACATTGTCACATTATTAAACTTTAAAGAAGCTTTCAATGTAGTGTAAATGAAATTAAATAATTACCTAATTATCTTTAAGTACGAGTATTTATTTTTAGAAAGTTTATACTTTATAATTAACTACCGATCGCTGATAATAAAAATCTTAAAATTGTGAAAAATGTCTTTTCTTTGTAACGTTTTTTAATATAATAATGCCTAATTTGATGAAAAATTTAAACGAAACACAATAAATGAGATGTTCTCTTATCATACACAGTTTGTCATCAACATATTTAGGTAATGCAAAGATATATTCATATAATACAAAGTATAATCAATCTTTTTGCCATTATCAGAATATGAGAAAATAGAAAAAATATGAAATGAAATCACGCTTCACATATAATATACAGGTAAGTAGGTATACAATACACAAAGTAAACAGGAAAATCTCAAAATGTAATTTACTAAATCCATTAATTTTCTAAATTCTGACATGATGGTAAATGTTTGGATTTAGCTATTAAATTATTAATTCACAGATTTAATTACAATATACTTTTTATTGTTTACATTTATTTATTTTATGTTGAAAATGATTTGATGGATTTTTTCTCAAATTCTCATCATAAACCAGAAATCAATTTGAAAAATCGCAATGAACTTTTTCCTACTCTAATAAATTTAAAAAAATTCACCCCCAAAGCTATTCGTTAAAATTAGCAGTTGAATATTTGTTCATTTTGTCATATTTATCACAATTCACGAAATAGGGATTTTTATTGAAGATTAATAGTTGCAAATAGAAAGAAACGGCCTTTGATATCAAAAATAACTCTCACAGATATATTTAACAGTGAAATATTCATGCAGTTTGTATAAAATTTCGTTTTTAATAACAATATATTGGGAACCATAGAAACTATTCTAAATTTCTCAATATTCAAATAATATTGAACTAAAAAGCTCAATATTTTCATTATTAAACCGGAAATTCATTCAGTTATACTTTAGTGCAACAATCTCAAAGGATTTAGAAATGGAAAAGGAAATTCAGTTTTGATTTACATAGAAATTGAGGTATCAAAAGTTATACAAGAAAAATATTGGAAATAGGCAATTATTCAACACACCTCCAATTTAACTTGAATTCATAAAAAAAATGTGAAAAATTGTTTTTAAAACACACAACAATAATATGAAAACATTAAACAAATTTCTACGTTTATTATAAGTGGATGAGATTATAAAATCCATTAAGTAAATGCTGAAAATGTATATATAAATACATTTTTGTCAAGTTTTTGTGAGCTTTTATATGTGAGTATGTGTTAAAAGCTCGCATCACATCACAGCAACTCAACTCGCACTAATGATTACGTCATAAATGACTTCAACACCAGTAAGTACATGTATATACAGGACTGTAGTATTTAATGACACTTGTACGATTGCTTTTTATAGCTGTTTTATCATTAAACAATCATACAAAATTATAAATATGCATGTTTGTTTTATCACCATTAAGCTCTATTAAATAAAAGCAAAGGGCGATGTGATCAAATTTGTTATTATATTTAATGTTTTTCGTGTGTAACACACCGGAATTTTCACTAATTTTAATAATAATGAAAGAAAATACACGACACGAGTCGGGTGTCTGAATTACACCGATGCGTTTTTTTTCTGTTTAAATTTATTTGAAACGCGATTCCTATCAAATATCATTTAAAAAGACAAGCTTTTGTTCGGATAACAGAATTTTTTGGAAAATTATAGCCTTTTTATTATAACGGTATGTGGGTCTATTAAAATTATTATTTGGGGCCTGGATATTTAGAATTCTAGAGCATTCTTGTATAATATTTTGACCAGTGACTATATAATGAAAAATATGAAGAATGGAACATTTAAAAGTTAAAAATCTGTACAGGTATTTACATAAAAAGCCTATTTGTATATATCAATTTTATCAAAGGAACAATGAAAAGAGAAGTGGAAGTTGCTGGAGGGTTAAAGTATTCAAGAAAATCGAAATTATTTTAACACAAAGAAAACGTCTGGATTTGTTTGAATTTTTAATTAATTTGGAAATTCGTCAAGGCTAATGTAGGATGTATATTTTGTAGAAATCAAACTAAATTAAAATAAATATTGCTCGAGAATGTGTTTCTGTTTTTCTTTATTAGTTTTCCCTTAGAAAATCATATAAACAATTTATATTTGACATTTTAAGGTTCCACTTTAATTAATTCAAGAAAAACAAAGAAAATTACAAAAACTCGACAAAACAATTAAATATAATAATTAATTTTTTATTATGTAGTAAATGGTTTTTTTTAATTTTTAATTGCATTGTTACAAACTATCATGCAATGAATTTTCTACGTAATCGGTCGTGAAAAGCTTCAAATAAAATTTTATGTACCCAACAATAATATGACGTCATAGATGATGTACAAACATTTAAAAACGGAACAACTGTGTGAAGTATTAAAGGCACTAACAACTCAAGAAATTCTTTTGATTTAGAAATATAAAAGTTTTCTGTTATACGTATAATAGAAAATACGCCCACAAACACCTATTCGAAGTCTCAACTGTTACTGTTATTACTTTTTCGCCAATTTTCGAGAACATTTTCCAATTTCAGTAAAAGCAAATATAAATGTACACTATAATATTTTCATGTTATTATTTAAGTTACTCGAAAATGAACGCAAAACCGCAATTTTACAATTTTATTGGCGCAATTTCTATAAAATGGTATAATTTTCATTTATATTAGCTAAATTGAAATACTTAAGTATTCCAAAAGTGGAATTTAATTTTTCATCACCAGTTGCTACATGAAATAAAATAAATGTCACTTAAAATAGAGTGAAGTCAATTTTGCACATTTTTTATTCAACATATTGTTATCGATTGATATATATTTTATAAATGTAAAATGTAAAAATTCCATTTTTTCACATAGTAACAATATTTAAATATAAAGCTCATTTTTCATATGATATTCGCATTTTCATTAATTGTTCGACAAGAAAAACACAACAGTATGTAGAAATTGATGTATTTTTTATGTGTGGAAAATATTTTTCACACTTTATAACTTTTCCGTGTAAATAACATATAAAATCCTTTTAACTAAATCGAACAATACATAAAAATACTCGTATTATAACGAATAAAAATTCATTTTATGATAAATTGGTCAGATAATGTAGACAAAAGTTTAAAAATTATTCAAAAAGAACGTTTTTTTTTCTGCAAATCAAATTTATGTAAATGTGTCCACAATTTTCGATAATTTACATAAAGAAAAGAAACGAAATGGGCCTTTGTACCATTTTGTCTAATTATTCACGAACATTTAAAATTCATATTCAAAAAAGGACAACTTACCGTAAGTTTCGATGATAACGATGATATAAAAGAAACAACCGTTGCGAAATTCAACAGGTTGGCGTTAAAGTTTCGTATTATTTGCCTTTTAAAAGTTGTTTTAAACTTTTCGAAATACCGATTAAAGTTGAAAGCTTTTGCGGCACTGAAAAAATTCTCTATTGGAACGTACGCGTTGGACAATTCACTTGAAATGCCTTTTGCTCTCAAAATTAATATCTATGTGTGTTAAGATTGGCAATACAGGCGATAGATAAGCACCTGCAACTGATAAAGAGAGCGCCGATTATGGTCGTCGCGACGCTGATGGTGAGTTCTTATAGTACAGTGACATGCGCGTCCCTCATTTGACTTGACGCTTCCAAAAAGAATCAAAGTAGACATGTGGGCCCCCATATGAAAAAAATTATACATCTAACAGTTTCAGCCCACGTTTTTTTTCAGTTAATATATTATAATTTTTCCAATAACGTGTATTTTACACCATTGACCTCCTGTATCAGTTCTAATTAATCAGAAACGGTTTATTCAGGGACGGATTAAGGGCCATAGACGTAATTATGGGTTTTAAAGCCACAAAAGAATTTGTGGTTTTGCTCAATTCGTCAATTCAGTGAATTTGAATGGTTTTCAGCTCAGACCTACATTAAACTAGTTAAAGTTTAGTGAAACTATATTTGAATATTTGGAATAAATCAAAAATCGATCAAAAATAACAATGCAAGCGCACAAATGGTGCATTTTTCTTCCCATTTCAGATTTTTACTGAAAAATGTGTGTTTGGATATTGTTAACATGTCTTTTCGATAAATATTGACGTTATATTTTTATTTAGTCGTTTAAAGTCAAATAATATTTTACATTCTGAATGGAAGCGTTATTTTTCAAATATTCAGCTATTTTTCTAGTTGGGAAACGTGTTCTATTCTGCACTGAATAAGATTTCAGATGTAAGTTGTAATAAAGATACCTATTTTTTGGTCCATTTGTATTCTATCTTCAATATACCTAATAATCTCTGAGATTCTTTAGTATTTTTTTCATCTAATATAGAGAAAAGAAATGAGAATCGGCCAAATGTGCAAAATTATTAAATAAATTGCTGAAATTTTGTACTTTCCGCAATTTTTTCAGAAAAAGATTTTTGTTACAGTGTAAAAACGTCGCAATAATGAAAAATTCAATTCTTTTACTTTCTTTCTCTAATTGTACAATAAAAACAGTAAACAAGTTAAATTAAATTTACACGAAAAATTGCACGAAACATTTTTCCAAGGGACAATTACTCCCTTAACTACTTTTGTCCAAAAAAAATGCATATTTATACAACTTTAATCGAGTAAATAGAAATTTTATAGGTAATTTTATTAAATCCAGCTCTGAACTTACAAGCAGACAAAATTTAACCGCGTATTTAATTATAAATGACTTTTAATTTATTTTTTATGATACGATCAGTCAATCAATTACTGAAATTTACATAATATGAATGGATGATTTAAGATATGTGTAAATTAATTGGATTATTTATCCATAAATATGAATAAAATATGAATTTTTTGATAAAACTATTTGAAAAACACAATATTATCCTAAATGGATTAAAAATGCTACCTGCTAATATTGCGGCATGCCTTTGTAGGGCCTTATCTATCAATTAATGTATAATTAGGCTCAATTAATAAATTAAACAAATAAATTTTCGTTTGTTCGCGGTTAGATCCCATCGAAATCGTATATTCACACAAAATATTTGATTAAACAATATAAAATTACAAGTATCTAATTAATTGTTTCATTACCATTCGAAAAAGCCAAGAATCTATATTAATTAAAGCATTCTCGAAAAAATCTACCCCTGTTTGTTGACTTTCAAAATGGGTTATTATCTTACAATTACGTTTCCGAACAAATTCGAAGAAGAAAATCATGAAAATTAATCCTATATTATTCACA
>SSSI01006933.1:2500-26549 GCA_004796505.1 Oryzaephilus surinamensis
TATATTAACAATTATCTTTTTATATTTATAATTATGTGTGAAAATTTTTTCTATTCTCTAACTAAATAAACATGTAAATACATAATCTCTATATAAATATTAGACTTTACATTACATACATCACATTTAATTTGGCATTATTTTATATTATGTTAACCCTTTGTAATATATTTTATATAAAAGGGACATGATTGCTTTGTAGTGTCTAAAAAGTTTATTTGCAATAAAAAGTTGGTGATATTTTGTATAATATAAAAACATTAATGATTATTTTGTATATTAATGTTGTACTAATAATTCTAAACAGTCATTTTACACATACGAATATTGTTTTATTGTTGTACCAAAAAATTTATTGACTACTTCCATAATACGTACTACATCGAAATATTTGATTAGGCCTTATAGAATTTTTCGGAAAATTATTTTCCTTTAAGTCTTTACATATTTATAATTAAATTGGTTTCCTTAATTCTCGTAAATGACTAACTATCATTGTTTATTTATTTAAATCCATGATATTATTAGGTAAATTTTAAAACAATTAATTTAAATTTTATATTTAATTATACATGAGTATATTATCACAGCCATTTGAAAATATATTTAAATAAATACTTTGTAATTGCTGATGTTTATGCATTTTACAATAATAACTAATTTAACGACCTGGTTTTAATTCGCATTAAATAAATGTTGTATAATTTATAATAAATTTACAAATTTTCGATGTAGTTAAACAAGAAAAACCATCAAAATTTGTCATCCTTCCAACTACTTGTGCATTTTAATGTGCAATTATTGAATATAATACATTTACAAAAATATTTTGGCACTTTTAATATGGATGATAAATGACACATAAAACTACAATTTGTTACAATGATTGTTTTATGTATAAGACTTAACGTTTTTGTGGACTAAATTGCATTCCCTTATTATGACGAATATCCGTATCTGAACACGATGTACCAGGTCCTTCAGTTGAATTCTGTGGCGGTGTACGATGGTGGTGGTGATGGTGGTGATGGTGATGGTGGTGAGATCGTGGTACAGCACCCGTCAGTCTAGAATCGGTGCTAATTGCTCTTTCCAAATGTGCACGTTCTTGATGATCGCGTCGTCTAGAACGTGACCGATGTGTACAATCTGATGCATTTGAACTTCTTCGGTGGCCATGATATGAACCATAAAGGGAAGAACGAGTTGGCAGCTGCTGTGTTGATCCCCCAACTATAAATACGCAATTATTGGAAACAATAAGGGCAATTCTGAAAAAAATATACCATTTTGCATATCTTTTTGTTGTGAGGGAATTCGTGGTGAGCAAGAATGAGAACTACGTCTAGATAAGTCTTCAGTACCACCAGTACCGTCTTCGTCGACTCGCCGTTGACGTTTCAATGGATTTCTTCGTCGATCGCGTACTCGTAGTGTAACAGGGCACTCTAGATGTAGGTCCAAGGCCATCGAGCCTTGGCTACCAGTCGTGTGAAGTGATTCTCGACTTTGTCTAAATTATCTGCTGTAGAAATTTAAATCGAAAGACCATAAATCAAATAGTACTTACCTATAATTTCCTGAGCCTTCATCAACTGACAATGCATGTCTATGTAAAAGGGCGGGATTTAGAAGGGCACAAGCTGCAAATGTTTTCCTGGATGCGGATGATGTTTTATTTGCTGGTGGTTTATTGGGGATGGTTGCAAGGGGCGGAGATGGTTGCAATTCATAGCTTGCACTTCTATTCAAATCCGGAGCGGATGGACTTCTTTTAATAACCGAACCCTTTATCAAAAAACATCTTCACCGATTTATTAACATTAAATTTTATACGAAATATACCTGTGACGATATTTTAAATGAACATTTATTGGTATCTAATGCAAGGCCTCTGGAAAAATGCATGAAAGACTGTGTTAATGCTCGTCTATCGGACGAAGTACGCGTGCAGGTGTGTTTACGGGGATGTTTTAGAGCAGTCGGTGTATTGCCCGTTTGTACGGAAGATGTACGTAATGATCCATGACTGTGACCAGTGAAACTACCATGACTGTGGCACAAATTCGGTGGTGGTCCAGTGGTACTTAATTTGAAACGGGCAGGTACTACTTTAGCGGCGGAGTCGCGTGCTTCGAACGTCATTACACATGCTGCCACCACTATAAATCCTTTACGGATAATTTTAAAACAAAATTATTAATACGAGTTTGAAGCGGCATGAAACCGCCCCCTGAAATAGCCTCCATAGCTCAGGGGTTAGAGCACTGGTCTTGTAAACCAGGGGTCGAGAGTTCAAATCTCTCTGGGGGCAACTTATTTTTACGTTTCAAGAAAATATTACTTTATTCTATATTAATTTATCTTTATATTAAACATTTAATTACGTACCTCCGACGCCCATAACAATGGGACCCGCATATGAAAGATTGTTCAAATGAAATCCTCTTGATTCATTTTTAACTCGTACAGTATGATTGCCTCTTACCTCTTGAGCAACTGAAAGATGATCTGCATAATAACCTGTGAATTGTAATATTGAAGGTGCTATGATGAAATTTATTGAAATTTATTTGGCACCTATTGTGGCCATTGCCGCTCCAAGAACCATTAATAAAAGCCCTAAACTTAAAGCTTTGCAAGCATTCCACAGACACTTTCCATTGACTTTTCCACGTACAACTTGCACATTCCATTGTGCACCAGAGGCTGGATGAGCACGTCGGACTAATTCTGAAGAACCACCGCGCGCCCATCCACTACCCCGTTGATTCATTGCCAAATTAAGCTAAAACAAACATTAAGAAATGTATTCTACTTATATAATCATTACATTTTCTTAAATTATGAATAATTGTTGCCGATTTAATCAATTAAAAAATATGTTCATTTAATTTTAAAAGAAAATTACGTATTATTGTTTCATTTTGAAATGAAAACTTGAATTTTTTTAAAATTCCACAAAATAAATCTGATAAATTTCCGGAAAAGCTAAGATGGACAACCTCCAATGAATTTTAGATGGATGTATAAGTAATAGCCGTGCATTTCAGTGTGTTGAAAATTACCTTAAAAATGTATATGATGATGGACCAACCCCTGGATGGTTTCAGTAACTGAAATAATTAAATCCCATCAGACCGTCCATTACCTCTCTATACCACATCACAAATTATACACAATCTAACTGCCCTAATAAATATAATGCGATAATAAATAAATTTTGAAGTAATAAACAGCATCCATGTAGCATTATATAGTAATTCACCAGAGGACCATCGCGGCAACAGGTACTAATCATGCGCTCTGAATTGATTTCAATTCTTATCGACCGTAACCCGCAGCTATATAGAACATAAAGTTGAAATTCTGTATGGGTCTTTTCAAGATGTTTCAGCACAGAATCACCCCTTTTCAACTGGCAAAAGCAATTTTCTATTACAATTGGCACTCATAAAATATTTACGTACAAAACATTTCATTCCATTCATTTAAAGTCCTATTTATAGTCACTATAAAAATTCTGCAGTTTTATGTACTTTATCTCTAATGACCATGTTGTAGTTGCTTTCAGTTCTGTAAACAATCCGGAAGAACGAAAACCACCCTTTATATGCTATCCAGTCCCAATTAACCCTATAGATTTAATGTATAAAACGATTAATTATTCACTTTATTGGAAAAAGGCGCCTTTATACATATATAACAAATATATTTATAGGTAACTTGACCATAATGCGTGAATAAGGTCCATTTATTGGACCAGCATCACGTGTGTGTGGGGGCGCGCGCGCTGATGTCATGGTAACGGAGGATAGCATCTCCAGGCACTCATCTAGACAGCAGTCAGTGCAGGTAGCACGAGGTGATCAATGCAGCCGTGATGCAAGGGCCCCATGGTCAACAGAGGCCACGGGACCGAACCGGACCCGTGGATGTTGGACCCAGAGCTGCGACACCACATCCAGAACTGTCCATGTCCTTGCAACCATATGGGATATGGTAACTTCTTAGATTATCAGGTAATCAAGTCATTCTTAATGGTATTGTTTTGTTGTGTGTGTTGTTGTTGTTGTTGTTTTCTTTGGAAACTGTGTCACTTATTGTATATTTGGCCTAGTTATTGCGTAATGATTAAATAGTTATTTGATCAATTGAACATTTATCTATAGTTCGAAATTTAGTTGTAGTTGTTGATTTTATTTGTGAATACATAAATCATGAAAAATGTATAAAAACCAATTTCTTAAAAACGTGTTTATGAATTTTTGATTAAGGGAAAAAATGCTCACTTATACTTCTTCCTGAAGTTTTTCCTTTAATAACAAAATGGTAATGAAGTATTATATGCGGAATTTTTGTGGAAGAACAAGAAGAAAATTTATATATTTAGGGTATGAACAAGTGTTTTTCTTCGTTAGAAAAACGTGCTCTATATTTGACTGGATGTAAAAAGATAAAAAGTGAGTTGTTGAGTTGCAAAAGAATTAGGACAACAAAATTCTACAATATTGCGCGTTCACCCATATATTATTATTTTAGGAAGCGCATTATTTATAATACATCCCTTCGTAAGCAATGAATTAAATGATTAACGTTTATTTTTTCGTTTTTTCTTCAATATTCGTATATTAAATTATTTGTGATCGGAAAATGCATGTGTACATGTACAAGGGAATTATTTGAGGAAAAGAAAATACAAATTTAGTTAGCTTTTCACTAGATTAATAATACTCATATACCAATATATTATTCACACTTTCATGAACAAAGCTTGTCACAAAGACACAACCTAGGTATTTGATTACTAATTTATTACAAAGTTATAAAATTTGTTGTTCGTGACTTGTGAACTATTTAACTGGAAAGTGGAAACACTTGTCTCTAAAAATATATGATAAATTATTGGATTTTTGTATTAGTTGACAGTAATATGATTAAATCAATTAAATTGGAGTGAACTGGGAAATGTCCCACTTTCCGCATACGTTTTTTATTTAATATAAGGGAAAGGGACCAGTCATTCAAACTTCGTATAAGAAATAAAAAAATAATGTCTTTATATTCTGAAATTACACGAAACTTACAATTGTAATTCAGTATTCACATACAATACATATATTGATATATTACCTATTATATAATGTTATTGAATTGGAGCGTCAATATCGCAGTTAGTTAGCATCGTACTATTTCGTCTTATTTTACAACAAACTGCATCAACCAAGTATGTACCAACATGCTTCATCTTATCACGATCAACAATAATGTTAGAATTAGTTGGAAGCAACAAAATGTAACATTGATAAACTAAACTTACATAGTAATATAAATGTGTGCTTTGCTCTTTCGATTCTATTCAATAGTTTAACAAAAGCTTGATGATGATGGTAGGTACTCAAACATAAAATCGTTCGCCTTAACACAAAACTCCCCTTCAATATTAATGTATATGTTATATCTTTTAAGGTATATTTATTATGCGGGTATGAAGCGATGTTTATTGTTCATTGATAATAGACATAAATTTTAAATGAATATACTTATCAACGATGTATGTATTATTTATATATAAATTTATTAAATATTATTTTACAATACATTAAATAAATAATAGAATACCTATATATAATAAGAACATCTTGACACTGTTTCTATACGATTGAAAGAAATACGAACAATTTCCAATTTCCTTTAAAACTACTGTTGAGTTTATTGATTTTTAAATAAAGATTTCCAAGTTGAAAGTTATTAGAGCATTAGGTGAATATTATAAATTTTGTTTGTCTTTGACATAATTGAAATATATTGTCACGCTAAAATTCTTATTAGCTTTTCTACCTACGTTAAAAGTGAACACAGCTTTTAGATACTCGTATATGTAGAATCAAACATTTAAATTTATTACTCGAATTGTATGTGTTTATTTTGTTTTTTAAAACTTTCCAATCAAATAAATGGCTTTAATACATCCAACAAACGACAACTAATACGAGTACTAAAACTCATCTTTTTAAAACAATATTATTGAAAACTAAGACGGATCATCTTGTATCAAATTACATGAGTTTGTTGTTTCTCGACATCTTTTCACCAAAATAGGAAAATAAACTCATTAGGTACAATAATAAGTAGTTTTTTATTTTCTTTTTAGGTCCCACCATGTCCCCGAGAACTGCCAAATCGCGAAACTTCTTTTAACGTAGTGCCTCAATATTACAATGGTGTTCGTGATCATTATTATCAACCATACGAATATCATTCATCATCTTTAGAATCATGTTCGTGTAGTTCAGCTAGCACCGATTCAACTAGAAGCTCATTCCGAGGTCCTTGGTGTATTTGTGTTGTGGTATGCGTAGTTGTAGCAACGCTAACAGCCGGTCTGAGTTTACCACTTGCCTTAAATCCCCAATTACAACCGCAAACAATTGAAGAACGTTTAGATGTCGTCAAACGTTTATTGAAAGAGGCACCACTGATCGACGGTCATAATGATTTGCCTTGGAATTTACGAAAATTCGTACACAATAAAATCATAACGTTAAATTTGAGTGCTTTAGAAAATGTCGAGCCATGGTCGACAAGTCGCTGGTCGCACACAGACATACCACGTTTACGTGCTGGACTTCTTGGTGCTCAATTCTGGTCAGCTTATGTGCCTTGTCAAGCACAGCATTTGGATGCTGTACAAATGACTTTAGAACAAATAGATGTAATCAGACGATTAGTTGACTTGAATGCAAACCATTTTGCATTGGTGCGTACGACAAACGAAATACTGAATGTCCACAAAGAGGGCCGAATTGCGTCATTGATTGGCGTGGAAGGTGGCCATGCACTTGGCAATTCTTTGGCTATATTGAGAACATTCTACAATTTGGGTGCCAGATATTTAACGATCACGCATTCGTGCGATACACCATGGGCCAAAGGCACCAATTCACAACATCCAGATGGACTGACACACTTTGGTAAAAGTGTTATCAAAGAAATGAATCGGCTTGGTATGATCATCGATCTATCGCATACATCTATAAACACTGCCAAAGCGGCGCTAAATACGTCCCAAGCGCCCGTCATTTTTTCACATTCAAGCGCCTATTCATTGTGTAATTCAACTAGGAATGTACCAGATGATATTTTAAAAATGGTCGCACACAATGGAGGTGTCGTTATGGTAAATTTTTATACGTACCATGTTACATGCAATGAAACTGCCACCATTCATGACGTAATTAAACATATAAACCACATTAGGACTGTTGCTGGCATTGAACATGTGGGAATTGGAGCGGGATATGATGGTATTAATATGACACCGAAGGGACTGGAAGATGTCTCCAGGTATCCACATTTGTTAGCTGAATTGTTAGCGGATCCAAATTGGACAGAAAATGATATTGCTATGTTGGCGGGGCTGAATTTGTTAAGGGTGTTTGAACAAGTTGAAGAGGTCAGGGATAAATGGAAATTGGCTGATGTACTGCCAGCGGAAGATTTACCACCGCCCATACAACATCAGTGCTCTTCTTTGTATTCTTGACCTTTACTAATTTTATGTATAATTTCGCTTCATATTCCATTCATTAATTATTATATAAATATGAATATGTGATTCGGTTTTGATGATGGTACCTACATATTTTGTAGATTGTGGCAGAAATTGTCTGTTTATATACCAAAAATAATTCATTTTTCAGATAAAACAATAAATACGCACAACTTTTGTAATTTACAAAGAGAAAAATCCTTATTATATAAGATATATACTTTTTTAATTATAGAAATTATATAAAATGAAATTTATAAAAATTATATACATATATACTTACATTATAACAAATATGTATAAATATCTTTATTGAAAATTTGGAACAATTATAAAAGAATATTTTTTATTTACAACTACTATATATCTGTATTTCATTTATATACTTACTGTCTTTTTATTGAACTGCTATATATCTAATAGGTGTGTGTAAAATACCTCCAACATTAGACTTATTCCATTGAGGTATTTCAAAAATCATCGAAAAAATGAGAATTGTTAATTGCCTCAACTGAATAAGACTTTCCATTGTAATTAAACAAATAATAATTATAAAAAAATAGATTTAAGATTGTTCCTGTAGCAATTAATGTGCTTTTCTTGGATGTATATAAAAGAATATTCATCAAATGTGCTGTGTATACCTCACATATATAAATAATTAATTTTCAAAATATTTGTTAAATAAAAGTTAGATGATTAAAAGACATATTATACATATGTATATGTAAAATGAGGTAAACAAAAACAAACTTAATAAATTACCATCCAGAATTACTTGCCATACACCTTTACACTTTTCGCTTTTCCAACACTTAAATTTCGAATCAAACAAAATTTCAAATCTAAATTCATTCGTCTGTTTGAAGCTTCCCTTTATTTATATTATTAAATCGTTTAATTTTGTCATCTATATAAATATAATATGATGTTATATAAAATATTGACGCTCATTACATGTGATTATAAAGTTATTACCTATCTATATTAGGTACATTTCAACAGCTTTCAATTAAATGTTTTTAATATAATAGATAGTATAACAAATATACAGCTTGAAGAAAAAAATATTGTACTTACGTACCTTTGTACACTTTATTATTTAAGGTCCATATTTCATAACGAATACGAATAATGTAAAAAGTGAAAATAGGAACCTGAGGTATGTTACTCTACTTTATATTCATTATGGACCTAAAATAATAAATTTATTGTACTTAGATATGTAAAATGTATACGTTTATATAAAATGTATAATAGGTACCTTTTAATATCCTGCCACATAAAATAGACACCCCAGAAATTAATTATCTTGTTAAATGAGAAAAGAAATATATACCTGGTGGCTTTAATATATTAATTGTTTGTATGCAATAGATACGAAGACATTTATTAAAAAATTAAATTATTATTATATCTTAAAAACATATTATATGTATACCTTTTAGAATGTTTTACTTTGGAGAAGTTTATATGTTGTTGTACTTGTAAAATTTATAGAAATGTATTTATGTAGATATAATATGACACATATTTGACCAAACATATTTTAATATAATATAGTCAATGAATATAACGTTTTATTTACCTTTAATTCCCACTTATACATATAAATACATACATTCGTAGAAATTTAAATTTTAAAAAATTGGATCTACTACTAGTCATATAACAATCTACTTTTGCACTACTTGTAGTTCATATAGTTCATGACATAACCAAACTTTTATACTCTGCGTTTTCGTATTTGTGCTATATTTGTGTGTTCCTTTGTAAAACAATAAAATATGAATCCCGAATTGATAGAATTACGTCCTAATAGACTACTTTTAAACCCAAATTTTAATGGGTACAAATTATCGTTAAATCAACTGTCTATAACTACACTAGATCTTACTACATCAGTGGATAAAATTGTAAATTCTTCACATTATTCATTTTTGCATACAAAATTGTATGGTCTTCACAATCATTTGTTAGGAGAAAGTGTAAATGACTATGACTCATTATACTTCGTTGACTCTGAATGGAATCTTTGTAAAACTTATTTGGATCCATTTACGGAAACTTTTGTTGAACCAATAAATGTGTGGAACATTCCAAAACGGAGAGATCGAATGCCAAATGACTACAATATATCTTTTCGAATAATAAATAAACAAAATATTGCAGTACTATCAGATGGTACTGGTGTCTTTTACATTTTGGACACTGGATTGCGAAATGACGACGATCCATTCACTGTTCTTTATTCTGATGAAGTGATTGAACCAGAAAAGGGTTTTCTTATTATCGATGCAGTTTATATTGAAGGACAAAATAAAATCGATGAAATGCACGTTTTACTGTTGAGTGTAGAACATAATGAAGCGGAAACTGCATGGTATACAATTATAAATTGGATCACATTAAGGAAAACTGAAAACAACAAATGGGGACAAGTGTCTTTGCGAGAATTAAAGTCTAAAGGAGATGTACAGTACGCGTATTTGAGTAGGAATTGTCAAGCTGTGTATATTGTGAGTGAAAATGGTTGTAAATTTACTGTTAATTCGGATAATCCTGTAAAAAGTGACGACAATAATACAAATAAAAAAATCTATAAATGGAAACAAAGTCTTGAAGAGATTTCAATTCAGTTTCCGCTAACAGAAAACTTTGACAAATCTCTTATTCAAATAAAAACCGAAAATACTGCTATTGAAGTCAAATATGGCGATGAAATATTACTTTCTGGACATTTTTATAAAACAATAAGTGCCGATTTGACTACATGGTCAACTGAAAACCACTTATTGGAAATTATTTTACAAAAACAACATGCGGGCGATATGTGGGTTGATTTGGTGCCAACTGACCAAAATGGTGAATACTTTATCGATGGTACAGTTGCCCAGGAAGTACATGAACGGCTGGCACATCTGTGTAGCGATAATAATGTAATTATAAAAGCAATTAAACTACATTTTTTAATAATTCTTTAATTTAAAGGCAATGCCACCAAACGGGACCACATTTAACAGTCAACAAGTAGAAGAATGCGACTTTGAAATTGACAAATCGATGGTATTTGAAAGACTAGATTGCTCAAATAATAAAGTGACGCACAAAATTCATTTGGGTACACATCAAGTTCTGCTGGAAGCAAATTTGAGCGAAGATTCAGTTCCAGCTTTGGGTCTTCGACACGATGTCGATGTGTGCTTGTGGCAGCCTCAAGATAAAAATGGCAAATTCGAAATTAATCATGAAGGAACTTTATTTGCTTTTGGATACATTCAGGTATATTAATGTTATTTATTTACATTTATGAAATTATGATAAGCTATGTTTTTCCAGGCTTCTAAACAACAGAAAAAATTCTGTTTGTGTGCATCGGATTTAAGTTTTTCGGCAATTTGTGAATCATCAAGACACTTATTTATTTATCGTCAAAAGAAACCTGTTATTAGCGGTGAATTGCGAAATCGTTCAACTGGCAATCAAATTCAAAATGTGGCCCAACAGCAAGTGATTAATATACCAAACAGTGAAATATTAGGCATTTATTCAAGTACGAAAAATATATTTTTATTAGGTGAAACTTTTGTAATGGCAATAAAATTAAGTGAAGTTTAATTATTCTGTTTTATTTATTGTTTTGATGCCATTTTTTTGTCATTTTTATCATTTTAAATTTATTTATTTGTTCATGGAAAAAGTTAAGTATTTGCGATTTATTCATCTATTTATTATGACGTTTAATTAATTTGCAGTTAGATTTAAACAAAATTATTAAATTAAAATTAAGTGAAGATGATCATTGGAACGATTATATACATTATGAAGGACCCATTTTTATTCGTAAATCGCAAATAGAATCGTTAAAAAAATTGCTCACGAGAGATATTAAGTCAGGTAAGAAAATTGTTGTTTGCTTTTGAATAAAATTTGAATTGTTCAGAATATGTAGTTCCTTCCAATTATGGTTGGGAAAAATATCATTATTTAATGAAGGACGCTTCCACAAGTACTTCAGATTTAAATGAAGCATTAATTTCCTCAAGTGATTCTTTGACACAAGAAGTCGCACCGGTAGAACTATTCTTAACTGAAAAACGGCAAACAGTTGAGTCAATTGGCAGCGTTCGTATTCATCTACAAAATATAAGAAACCAAATTTTTAACATAAATAATTTCTTTAGGAAAAATATTGGTTGAACGATATTTCTGATCAAACAGAAGAGAGTGTTGATTTTAATGATAATTTTAAACCTAAACTAGATATAGAAACAGTATCAAGTGAAAGTGTGATTGAAAATGTAAATGCAAGTGAAAATTTAAATGCGAATGAAAATGAAAATGCAAGTGAAAATGTAAACCCACAAGAACAACCTCGAATATCTTCAGCTGCCGAACAAGATGTCAGCCATAGAAGAATTAGTTTTAAAGAAGAGTCCGCAGGCGTTCTTATACGTTTAGCTGATAGAACTGTCCTCGCAGATAAATATAAAAAAAATGAAGTACAGAATGAAAATACAGAAGAAAAGGACAGCTTTCTAGAGATGTTAGAGAAATTAAATGCACAAACTCCTCTTAGAAGGAACTCAAGTCAGGTGTTAGTAGAAGAAAATATTACTAAAGAACTGGAAAAGTATCGACAAGCATCATCTTATTCGTCTTCCACAGAAATTTCCTATCAAGATTTAGCTCAAGATAGTCAAAGCACAAGTTAATTTGCCTAAATAAATGAACATAATAATTAACACAAAAATATTTTATTAATTCATTTTAAAACAAATAAATAAATAATTGACTTAAATCGTAGACAGTTTAAAAATTGTTTAAACTAGATTTTTACAGGCAATATCAATGTCTGGATAATCAAATTTAAATCCTAACGATTGCGTCCGTTTTGGAAGAACTTTTTGTCCTTTTGTGATCATTATTGCTCGTTCTTTATTCAACAGTAAATTGAATACAAAACTGGGAACTGGAAGAAATGCAGGCCGGTGAAGTGCTTTTGCAAAAGCCTGAAAAATATTTGTAAATTTTAAACAAGTCGAGTTAAATAAAAATATTTACAGCCGTGAATTGTTTATTGGTGGCAGGTTTTGGGGCTACTCCATTTAATATTCCTGATACAGTCGGTGTTTCAACAGCAAAAATAATTAATTTTGTTAAATCGTTAATATGAATCCACGGTAAATATTGGCGACCATCTCCTACTGGTCCACCTAAACCCAAAAAGAATGGCAGATATAAATGACCAATCATACCTCCTTCACGACCCAAAACAACTCCACTTCGTATATTTACAATTCGACAATCGTCTAGTGCTAAATGTGATGCTTTTTCCCATTCTAAGCATAGTTTTGAAAAGAAATCGAAGCTCTCTACTTTCGATTCTTCAGTGTATTCAACATCACCATCGGGTTTATAAACTCCAACGCCAGACATTGATACAAAAACGGATGGTTTCTCTTTGGCTTGTGCAATTGCCTTTGCTAAAGCTTTTGTTGTATTTATTCGGGAATTGTAGACGTTCTGTCGAAAACCGGCCGTCCATCGTTGTTTAAAATCCATAATATTTTGTCCAGCCAAATTTATGACTGCTTTTGTATTTTTTGGAAGGCCGTTTGACTGAAGATCATGCCAAGATATTCTTTGGGGACCTGGCATTCTGGATGCGACTGTTACATTGTAGCCTTTCTGTGCAAGGGCTTTACACAGATATTTACCAACAAAACCGGTCCCTCCACCTAAAAAACATTCAACGATTAAAATTTCCTATAGTAATATTGAAAAATTCCTACCAACTAGTATATTTCCAGACATTTTTATACTTGGCAAGTTACATACAACTAAAACAAATTGAAAGAAATGTAATGCATGTAATGTAGCTGTAGACATTTTTAAATTTGGTGCTTTTTTTGGCCATTCTCATATATTTGTTATCCATATTCAAGCCACAAATATGCGGAAATGGTGCAGAAAACTATTAACTTAAACAATTTTATTTCATTGACGATGAAATAGTTTTATTGGCATTTATTTTGGTACAATTATACGAGAATAGGGGCACACATACTTCAAAAAACACATTGTAAATTTTTGGCTACATAAATATATTGTAAAATCTTGTAAATAAAACTGCGTTCATTATAGGACAGCTGTTCATTACAATATTTCTACAAGCAAATGATTTTTAAAATAAAAACTATAAACTAATTAAAAACTAATAACTGAAATAAAAACTAATAAATTTATAAAACAACTTATTTTATTATTTTAATTTATAGGAACTTTATTAATTAATGAACGTACTCAAAGTATACAAAGTTCAAATTCTTATAAGCTGCTTTCGATTTAACTTTTCCAATGAGCTCAGAGTATTTGTGGAGCAGTTTCATCTCTATCATAACAAACATTAAAAAGAGAAAGTAAATGTGAGAAAGTAATGTGTGTATTCTTGGAACTTTTTGATTTAAAAGGAACACACAATAAACTTAAAGTTGGTAAACATAACCTAAAATATAAGAGGTTTTTAATTCTTTTGCTTTAATCGGTTTATTGTAACCGAAAATTAAACTCTGTTTATAATTAATTATGATGAGTCTGCCATCGTAATGGATCAAATACTAACAGAACAAGTTGAACTTCTCTTTTTCGACACATTTGCCCACGACAATAGCGAGGTAAACATTATATTATAAAGAAACTTATTTCGTAGTTAACAGAAGGTTTTAGGAAATCAATCTAGATTTAGTGCAATTCCCGAAAGCTGTATATGTAACAGAAGTACGAATAATACCGTTAGGTGCAAGAGTTCAGGCCGATTTTCCTGGTGGTGTACGTCTTGGGGCTACAAATCCCAGTCAATTCCACATCGAATTCTTTGTTAATGATTTAGCCAAACCGGGTGCTAGTACTTTTGAAACATTAGGTGGTTTTGAATACGATCAAAATGGTTGCATTAATCTAGATTGTGTGCCAGACGAAACTGTACGAAAAATTCCAACTGATGGATTGGTTTTAAAAGGCTACTATTCCACAATAACTCTGGCAGTGTATGGTGTTTTAACTAATAATATTTCCGAACAGATTGTTCAGCCAGTTGTTAATCCAGCATTACCTGCTCAACCAAATACCATAGCTGATGCACAACAGATTATTTCCGGCACCACAATTGAATCTGATTGGCAACAAGAGAACATTCAATCAGTTCCAATTGAATATAATTCACAACAAGCCACTTCATATCATCAAAATTACACCCAACCAGAGACATATAATCAAGAATTTAATGAATTTTACAATGAAGTGCCGAAAGATCCAAGAAACTACCATCATACCCCAGAAACTGAATGGGAATCGAAGGGAAGAAGCCGTAATTCGGAATGTGATCGTGACAGAGATTCTGAACGTGATAGGGAGAGAAATAGAGATTTAAGTTATCAGAAAACTGGCAGTTTGGAAAGAGAACATCGAATCGATAGTGAAAGGCGTGATCGGGATCGTGAGAAACGTTATTCTCGTTCACGTAGTCGCGATCGTGATCGTCCATCTCGTGAATATCGTGAAATTAGTCGGGAAAGAGACCATGAATGCGATTGGGATCGTGAACGATTCGATTATCGATCGAGAGAACGAGAACGTGAACGTGAACGGCCTTACAATAAACACGATGAAAATTATCGTAGATCATATAGTAGAGATGAAAGGGAGGAGCGAAAACGTCCGAGAACGCCTCCAATTTCGCCGAAAAGACCGCATACACCACACAGTGAACTTAAAGAACAGTCTCCACCGGAAATGGAAAACTTGTCGGAAGAAGAACATACTGATAGTATAGAGAAACGAAAAGATAAGGATGTGAGGGAAGATGTAAAACCAAAAAGTCCTGTTAAGGAAGTGAAAGAGGAACAACAACCTCCACCATCCGAAGAAACATCTCAAATGGATGTGGAGGAATTTGAGCCAATTTTAAGCGACGAAGATATTTTAGATGATACAGAACAGTATGCTGATTTAGATTACGATTATACAGCTTATACGAATAATGATGATATAATAAAAATATTCACACCCGGCGTTACAGAACTAAACAAATATAAATCGTTCAAATTTAAACTTAATAATAATGCAGAAAACGATTCAATTGAAATTGATGAAAATTTACAAGTTACGATTGGAATTGCAGATGATTATTGCAAATCTAGTCTGACAAAATATGATATAAAGACGTTTGACCGATTAAACAAAGATTTTAAAGAGGAATTTATACATTTATGCGACAAATTAGCAAACACTATTGGACCAACGAATGTATTTTGCGATATTGTTAAGCTATATTTAATGACGAAAGATATGAATAAAGCTAGTTTGTCGGCTAATGATAAAGAATTAGTTGAGCAAGTGGAATTAATTACGGAAACTGTTGCTGATTGGCTACAAATTGCATTAAGTTATGAAATGGCTAATGTTCAAGAACAGCCGGCTTATAAAATACGACACATTAAATGTGGTGTCCGTTTAGCTGAATTTTGTTCTAGCAGTAGTGAATTTATAGAATATATGTGGAGTAAAGATTTTAATATGCATAAAATTCTATTAGACTTATATGATCAAGAATTCATGGCGTTGTCTATTAAATTGATGGTACTTAAAACATTGGATGCATATTTGTTGCATAAATTTACAATTGAAAAGTTTCTTTTGGGTAATGTAGATAATAATATGCCAAAAGAGAATGGCTATTTCGATTCACTACCTGTATCAGAAATGAATGGATACAAGATTTTAGTTGAGAATATAAGGAAAAATCCACTGGTGCGATTGAAGTTTGCGTTAAATTCCATTTTGAAGAAGCTAAATTTGTATGAAATTCTCCATAAAATGCACAGTATTTTGATAAAATTAAGAAACAATTCCCATGACATTTCTGCAGAAGAAACAAACTTAATAACAAAATCTTTAGATCAGATTTTAAGTTATTGTCAATGTGGTCCATTTGTTTTATCACAACCAAAACGTTTTCTTCCAGTATCATCTCAATTTGAAATTCTACGTAACGAAACTAAAAATATTTTAGTGGAGTATTTTAAAATGTTTAATTTGTTACAATGTTTTTTATTATTATTAACATATCCAAGTACATTGAATTTGCCAGCAATAAAAACGCCAATTTTCGAAATAATTTCCTGTTTATTGGACAGTCCTGAAGGCTTGGAATATTTATCATCAAATTATGACACTATTAACATATTATTAAAGTGTCTTTTACGATCAGATGATGAAATGCCGTATGGTATACAGGAATGTATCGATATTCGTTCGCATAATTTAGGTTTACGTATTTCATATACGTTACAATCTTTATATCATATAGAGTGTTTGTTGGACATTGGAAAAAAATTCAATTACGATTTTGATGCTGGAGAAGTTATCGATCAGTTCCATGGATTATTTTGTTTAAGTTTTGTTCATATTGGAAAAATGTCGATAGCAAAAGTTTTGGGAATGAATAATAATTTTTACTGTTTACTGCAATTTTTAGAACTAATTCCGACAAGTTCGAAAGATAAATCGGAGAATCAATTAGCAAGAATTAAAAAGTCAACGGGATTAGCATATATAATAGATTTAATTCATGTGGCTGTAACGACAATATCAAATATACCGTTATTGGAAAAATTCTCCAAACAAATCTTACAAATTATTAATTTACAAGAATTATTTGAAGATTCAGTTGCCAGTAAATTGAATGACCTACGATCATATTGTAATCCATTTGAAAATGTTACAGCTTTAGCATACGATAACATTGGAAGTTTTCTAGAAATTATAGAAAAATTAGCTGATAATATTTGTTGTTTTCCTGGCTCGATTATAACTAGTTTAAGAATTATAGAACATTTGGGTATATCACAATATTCAAACAAAGCCCAAATTTGTACCGATAATCCATTGCTTAATTATATTGAATTAAAATACAAACATGTTATTCTACAACTGTTTTCAAACGATGGTGTTTCTTTGTTGACAAAATTATTGCATAAAATTTGCGAACATTTCGAACAACCAAGCTTACATACAGCAACTTTCGTATCTAGTACTGGATTATTAGTTGTTAATATTATAAAACCGTGTGTTTTACTATTAAAACAAATGCTTGCTTATGTGATCCAATGCCAAAATGTGAATTTTAAGGATTTAACAACAATTTCCGTATATTTACAAACATACAATTTACTAAACAGTTTTCCAACAACATCTCCTGGATTTTATATTGCACAAGAAATTAAAAATGAAATTATTAACATATTGTTAGTGTATACACAGCCAATATCTGATGAAGTACACGAAAAGGATTCATTAAACAAAACATTATGGACTCAAATGTGCGGTGAAGTGATAAAATATGTTACATCAGCTCCATATACGTTTATGTCTGGCTTATTAATTTTCTCCGAATTGCTACCATTACCGCTTCCAATTCAAACTAGAGACGATTTAGCGAAAGATGAAATAACGTGGTGTTTAAATTTACGGAAATTATGGTCGGCTCATTTACATCCACATAGTGCAGCAATTCAAGAAATGATAAATAGATTATGTATATCTACACAGCCACCATTATTGAATCTGTTACGTCGCATATGTGTACAGTTGGCCGATTTGGCAGCTAATTCAGCAATAATGATAGCACGTGGTATACTAGATAGTGTTTATGATGTTTTAGTGCCCAAGGAGGACATGAAATTGGGGCCGTGCAATGGACATGTGGCAAGATTATTGAATTTCTTTGCGTGCTTAGTTACGCACAGTACAATCAAATGTGCTGTTCTATATTTAATTCATTCAAACAGTTCAGTTTCATTAAAAACTGAAGAAAAATATCCGAATTTGATACAAGCGTTTATGCAGGTTTTAAAAAATAATTGTACTAGTAACAGTCATGTACAATCACAAGAATGTATATTAAGTATTATACAAAGTTTTTGTGATATTGAAATAACATTACTACAAAATCCAATAAATGATATGAATGAATTAACATCAGAACTGTATGTGGCTAATTCTATGCCAATAAAAGAGCATTTATTAACTTTTATAAATATAATTGTTGATCATTTAGGATCAGACAATTCGTTTGTAACTTATTTACCAGTTGTAAGGACGTTGTTATTATTAACAGAACATGATTACGGTTTTTATCATTTAAGAGAAACGTTAATTAAACGTAATGATTTGTTTGTAAACTTGTTAAATAAATTGTCTAATAATTTTTCGAAAAGTAATGCCGAATATTTGTCGACGCTTAATACTCTCATGGAATTTTTACGTATTATACTTACAACGGAAGAAAATGATGGCACTTTATTGTACACACCGCGATCTATAAAACTTAGTGCCGATGAAGTTAAATCACTTACTGGATGGAGTTGTAATCCAGAAGGAAAACATCCTTTATTAGCATTAGAAGACACTTTAAAGGTACTAATTGTTCATTAATTAATGTTTTATGTTATGTTTTGAAATTGTTTCAGAATGCTGTGGAGGAAGATAATTCATTTGAAAGTTTACTTGAAGGTGTTTCACAAATAATAAAGACTTTAGAGTCATCTCAAGCCGATAACAATGTTAAGGAAGTGTATACTGAAGTTTTGCTACCCAATCCGGAAACTTTGTTGGTACAGTTTACTGGACGAACTGTTTACAGCTCTTCAGATGCTTGTGATGAACGGCTAACATCTAGATATTGGTTGGCAACTCCAACTGATGATGGCGAAAATGATATTGAAAGCGTACGAATTTATATAATTGAAAATGTTCTTTTATTTTGTAATTATCATTGCAGATAAATTGCGATTTATTGGAAATATGTAGGCAAAATTTACCACAAGATTATAATATAATAAAAGAAGTGGAAAAACTATGTAGAATATCGCATACAGAAATAACTGATGATAAAGAAAAATGTGTTGATGATCAAAAAATAAAGATGAAGAAACCCTTTGGTAAAATTGCAAATCTTTTACAGTTAAATTAGTTTTAATTTTTAAATTTATTGTTTTCAGTTACACCAATGCGTGCTAAAGTGTTTCCAAGAACAGTCCAACAACGGCCCGATTTATTCCGATCTAGACCGCCAAATACATCCAGACCACCCTCTTTACACGTGGATGATTTTGTGGCTCTTGAAACCTGTGGAGCTCAACCTACAGGTCCCACTGGCTATAATAAAATTAGTAGAGAATTGCTGGCATCTACAAGAATTGCTAGAGGCTCCAGAGGAAGAGCGTTTGTTACATCGGAAAGATCAGTTCATTACAGACAAATGTATGTATTCATTGATGAACAAAATAAAATATTAAAAGGAAATTTATTTAGGTCTTGGTGGGGTGCAGGAATCGGCAGAGGCCCGTATCAGTTATAAATTTTAATTAATACGTGTTTCACTAAATAAACTACATTAATATCAATAGAAATATGTATATTATTGTCTTTATTTATACAAAACAATTACTTTAAAAATTGATAAACTACCTATGAATATGAAGCCAAATATGCCACATATTACAAGAATTATGTTTGGTGGTAGAATAACAGGTGATAATTCAAATACATTGTCTATGGGTAAAATAGGCATTACCATTAAAATGAGAAATAAATATAAAAGTAACGTAATACTTAAAATTAATCGGATAATTCCTAATGTTTGGTCTGATATATACATTGTTATTCCACAAAATATTCTTCCTCGAATCTCTTGAAATCTTCTTCGGTAAAAGCTGTGGCTTTTTCTTTTTTGGGTTTTGGCTTATTTCTTATAGGCCTTTTTGAAACTGCTCTTTCTATGATTTGATTTGTAACTTTTTTATCTAAATTGATAGTACACAATTTTTTAATTTGTTCCAATTGTTGTAAATTTTCCTTTAGAAGTTCTTGTTTCAACTGAGATTCTTTTCTAGCCTCAGTTATTGTTAATTTTCGTTTAGTTGAAATTAGATTTGTTTTATTAACTATAAATAAAATCAATTAAAAGATAACTTAATAGTTGCACCCATAACTTTACCTTTTCCACCCTTTTTATAAGATTTGTATATTATTTTTTGATTATCTGGTATCAAACTTGTAACACCTTTGGCCTTTTTCGCTTTTTTACCTTAAAATTGTTCTTTATCTTAAAAGTTATAACTAAATACATTCCTACTTACTTGTTGTTGTTTTAAATGTTGGATCTACAATTTCTAAGGCCTTTTTTAATATTGCAGAACTCATTTTCAAACTTATCTATCCTTTTTGATTTTACTATAACCTCATTTTCTTGTTAAATCACACCACGGTTAATTTGTATACCCGGTCGGTGCGCCAAAATTAAAATAAATGTACTGGCCATTCATTTTATCATTTTATAAAAAGCCGTCGCAGCGCATGGACCGAATGGTATATGTATATATTCGAAGCATTTCAGACTCACATAGAAGCAGAAAGAAAATCTGTCCCTTTATCGCTTATATCTGATTGATTCAGAATTAGCATTACGACTACATGCAGAAGCTGTTAAATCACCAGTGTAAATTATATTATTTCTACAGCTATATGAGCTATACCTACCAAAAACAATCCAACAATCCAATATTGGATTGTTTTTGGCTATACCATATATGTAGCGGATGAACCAACTTTTTTCAAAGGTATGCCTAAAGGTGTATCGCATGGAGATGATGGCAAATTACTTTGGAAACTTATTTTAATTTTTAAGTTCATAAGAATTGTCTTCAAGTGATGACATGATGAAAGATTATTTAGTAGATTTTTATTGGTAACTTATTCTATTATAGGGCAAAATTATGTTTAGTTTTATCTTATTTTCTTGTAATTTTATTAACGTATTTTAGAAAACCACAATTTAAGAATATCTTAAATTGGACACCAGTAAATTCTTCTAGAAACAAGATTGATTACTTAGATGTTGCGACATTAGATGATGTTTCAATGAAATCTGCAAAAGAATTTGCCCCTAATGAATTTTATAGGTCTTTTCATTACCTATATTGTGGTGTCTTGCACTGGTTAATTAAACACACGTTCACTATCACACTGCTCATACTGCTCATTTATTAATGAATCATAATTCCTAATACAATCCAATACAATATTTCGACTTATTAATTAGTCATAACTTAGTAAACAGTATTTTGATATCCAAAGTAATCAATTAAGACAGTACAATTAAGACAGTACCTATTATATGGAAAATATGAAACTATTTTCTTAAATTAATTAAAATGTTTAATAAATCATTACTATTTAATATTCAGGATTGTTTTTCATTTTAATATCAAAAATTTAATATCTAATTATCACTTTTATGCACATACAACAATATGTATATAATTAAATAATTATGTATGTACTATGTACATAGACGTACTCGACAGGGTTTAGTTATTACATTATTTATAACCAGCACAGCCAGCACTGACCACAATATATTTTGTTTAAAAACGCCTAGAACTTTGTCTATAGGTTGATAGCTTTTTTAACACCATTGACCATACTGAAAAATTTGAACATTATTTTTTTTGAAAATATTTAACATAAAATTTTAATCGCAATTTACCTATCAATTGCTATAAACAAAATTTAGGATTATAAACCAGTACCAGTTGTATCATTACGAAAGAAACATTAATGAGTAAGTACGTACATATGTGAGTACACTACATATTAAACTAGTGCTTTTTAAAGTTTATTGAATTACATATGGAACAGTGTGTTAGAAAATAGCATCAGATTGGTTTTTAATTACATATAAGAAGTAGATAAAAAATCAGTTTGTTTTGTTACACCTATAAAATTCAAAATTGTGCTAGAAATTAGACCGGTTTTTGTTTATAGTCTGTGTTATGAACTTATGAGAGTTGACTGGGGCGGAAAGGGAGAATTATACCCCTTCCTATGAAATTTGCTCTCTACCGTCAATAATAAAGTTTCTATAAAAGTGTCACGTGGTAGGTATGAATTCACATTCTTTTACCCTATCTTCTCTTATGCTACAAGAAATAAATAAATAAAATACAAATAAGATACAAGATACAAGTAAAAAGACTCTAAATTGCATCATTTATAAAGTGCGTCACGTGACAAGGACACTCTAATTGTTTGATTTTTTCAAACAAAATATAATAAGAATTTATTTATAATAAATTCTGTTAAAATTTCACTTATTAAAAATTTATAATTTATTATTTATTCTTTTATTCATTTTCCAGGTCCTAATTAATAGTTGGTTCACGTTTCTTCAATACCGACTTATTAATTACTTACTTTTATGTTCTTAGATACATTATGTTGATACCTACATATAATGTAGTCGTATACATTATGTTGTTAGATACAAACATACGTCCTAAATTATTTTTTTTTTAATTTTGATGTAGTGAGTATACGAAGTGATCAAGTGAAATCAAGCAAAATGTTTAATATCATAAAAAGATTAAAAAATCTGTACAATTCAAATGATGTTAGCAATTACAACGACATGTTTTTGCCAATAATTATTTTTTTAAAATTTATTGAATTTTGGCCATCAAAATTCAACTGGCACTATCATATACGCACTTGGTTCATACTGTTATTTATTTTAATTCCATTTCCATTGTGTCAATTATATTTTATATACGTTCGTTTAGAACCTGGAAACTTTTTGGAAATTCTTGCAAGTAATGTGCTAATAATACAAGCCACAGGAGCAATTTTAAAAGGATATTACATGAGATACAAAGTAGTCGATATACAACAACTGTTGAAAGATGTAAATTGCAGTAAACTATTTGTGCCACGGAATCAACAACAAATTGAAATTGTTAAAAAAACTCGACAAAACATATATAATATTTGCATGATATTTTATATTTCTGGATTTGTAGCTGTACCTTTCATTTATGTATCACCAATTATTTTTCATATGCCATTAGAGATAGATTTTCCATTTGCTGATATTACCATTTTTCCGTACTATCAATTCGCATTTATATGGAGAATTGCATTTTATATGTTCGGAGCACTTATAATTATTTGTTACGATTTAATGGCAGCCACTATGATGCTTTTTATTGGTTCACAAATTGATTGTCTTGCAAATGAACTAGAAAATTTAAACGCAAATAGTGATAAAATTGAAGACATGGAAATTGTGTATGAAAATTTTCACTATTGCATCGAAAAACATAAGGCGATTGTAGAGTAAGTTTTGTTTAAAGAAATTAATAGAGTCAAACTAATTAAAATGTCTTAAAAGATTTTCAAAAAAATTTAACAAGATTTATAATCCAATTATTTTAATAACATTTATTGGGAGCTTTACTCTAGTACTAACTTTGTATGAATTATCACTGGTAATTTAAATGACGTACAAATCATTTCCTATGTCCTATGTCGTGTACAATTTTTTTTTAGCCTAACCAAAGTGGCACTGCTATTTTATATATTGCTATTAATAACGGT
>SSSI01006934.1:0-23636 GCA_004796505.1 Oryzaephilus surinamensis
CAAAAGTATTTAAATTAAGATGAAATCGCAATTTAACATTTGCTACAAACAAAATTTGGGATTATAAACTTTATAATCAAACCAATAATCCCAAATTTTGTTTGTAGCAAATGTTAAATTGCGATTTCATCTTAATTTAAATACTTTTGAAAATATTAGTCTTAAATTTTTTAATAGAATAATGTTTAAAAATTTATATAAACCTAGGCAACGTTCCACTACCTACTACCTCTAGGTTTATGTAGGACTACCTAGTTTTCCTAGAACTACACCTATACTATGTTAACCTAAGACAAGTTCCACACCTTTTCAAACAAAATATGTAGTTGCCGGGTCCTCCCCGGCTGCCTGGTATTTATTTTAAATTTATCTTCTCATTTGGAAGATTGTTGGAATATTATTTTAGAATACAAAACGTATGTTCGATATATATACAAAAAATATAACAACAATGTTTTCATTGTACTTTCTGTGAAAATACACTTTCGAGGGAAAAGTCTTGATAACACTGATAGATTACACCTCAGTTTGCATGTCTGGAAATGTTTATTTTTTGATTTTAAAAATATACATTTCTGATATGTGTGGAATAGAATTTTATTTGAATATAAAAAATTGCGTGGAACTTAAAAAAACAAGTTCTGCGGCCAATGAACACCATTAAAATTATATAAAAACTTGTTCTGTTTTCTGAGGCGCTTCTAAATAGTGGGTTCTTTAGGGTAGGTCATCATCAACAAGTCTACCCGCACATCTTTCTTCTATAGCACGCCTAGACAACCTACACACACCTAATCCTTGTAGTCTTTATTCTTTTTCAACCATGCCCATCGTATAATGTCTCCACACCCGCACATCATTTCCAGACATTCAACATAATATAATAAAATTCGCGTCTATTTTACAACGCACAACAAAACAGATACAACTTTTTACAGAAAAATCTGTTTGCATTGTACGATATAGTCTTTCAATGCTCTTTTATGTTTTGTTCTGCCTACTACGTATATGATTTCAGAAGGAAATCTTATTCTTCTAGGTCTATGGGTGCGGATTTTAAATTATTGACTTCACAATCATGGTCGTATATAAATTTTAATTTGATTTAATACATAATATGAAAATGACGGCATGTCGATTGTAGTTCAATATGGGTGTTGTCTTAATTAATGCTTATGCAAATATTAAACCGCCCCTTTCTAATTTATTACTTAGATAAATACCAGGCTTTATGTTTGGGTTTTTAAAAATTTTTGAAAAATATATCCGTTTAATACACTTTTGCCATCTCTTATCAGACAACTATACTTATGACAGAAACCTTACGATTTCAGTATTGACAAATCGACTATGACGAGGATTCTTTACGTACCAGTTCTTCTGTGGCTTACGTTGGTTTCTGTTTATCAACTTCTTTTATATACGCTTCGCATTCAAACTTCAGAAAATGTTTAAAGTGGTTTTCAAAAGTTTGTAATTTTAGATGTAATTTTAGAGAATAATGTAATTTCAATAACTATTTCCCTCTCTTGGCGAAAAAGTAATATTAATACAGAAATCTTTTGAATAAAAAAATAAGTGAGGTTAACTTGGTTAACATATTTTTACCCCTTTAACTTCTAAAATATGAAAGTTAAAGTAATTAGCCGCAATCCAGACCATTATTTACGAGAAACAAAACTAGATATTCATAAAGGTAACATATTAACTAAAAATATTCTAAAATCATTCACGCATTTTAAAATTAGCTCCTCGTAACTACGATCCCGATTTACACCCCCTGGATGCGGCCAGAGAGTACACAAGGGCTCTAAATGCTGTTAAACTAGAACGAGTCTTTGCTAAGCCATTTTTGGGCAGCTTAGACGGTCATCGAGATGGTGTTTCTTGTATTGCCAAACACCCCAAACGTTTATCCATTATAATAAGTGGTGCATTCGATGGCGAGATTCGCGTATGGGACTTGGCAGAACGCAGAAGTGTAAGAGAATTCATTGGACACGATGGAATCGTAAGAGGCATTATTTACGCTGCAAATGGCGATGCTTTTTACACCATTGGAGATGATAAAACGATAAAAATGTGGAAATCTTTAACACCCCAGTTCGGGGAAGAAGAATCACCGACAAATACAATAATTAGCAAGACAGTTCTGACAGGGATAAGTTACCACAGGAAGAGGCATTTATTTGCTACTTGTGGTGAAATTTGCCAAATTTGGGAGGACAATAGAAACGAACCAATACGAAGTATTAAATGGGGTGTGGATAGTATGCATGATATTGCATTTAATCAAGTCGAAGCCAATATTTTAGCAACTTGTGCTAGTGATAGAAGTGTCATTTTGTACGACATGAGAGAAAATGCACCATTAAGAAAAGTTATTATGAAGTTAAGAACGAACAAACTAGCTTGGAATCCAATGGAAGCGTACACATTCACATGTGCGAACGAAGATTATAAGTACGAAACCAGTTTAAGTCCAAAAATCCCTTAAATAATGTTTTCGTTTTTATTTAGCTTATATACTTTCGATACAAGGAATTTAAGACATCCAGTAAATGTTCATATGGACCATGTGGGGGCTGTAACTTACGTTGATTATTCTCCAACCGGAAAAGAATTTGTTTCAGGCAGTTACGATAAATCAATTCGTATTTTTGAAGTGGATAAAGGTCATTCCAGGGAAATTTACCATACGAAACGTATGCAACGATTAACATGCGTTCAATGGACATTAGATAATAAGTATATTATCAGTGGTTCAGATGAAATGAATATTAGAATATGGAAAGCTAGAGCTGCAGAGAAACTTGGACCTGTAATTAATTTTTACAATTTGTCTACGTATTTTTTGTAACTTTTTTTTGTTCTTGTTAAAGATAAACCCACGAGAACGTGCTTCGTTGAACTATTGCGAAGCTTTAAAGGAAAAATACGCGAGTCATCCACAAGTGAGGAGAATTAGCAGACACAGGACTGTTCCTAAGCATATTTATAATGCTCAAAATGAGTTGAGAACAATGAAACAGAAAAATAAGAGGAAAGAAGCTAATAGAAGAGCTCATTCGAAGGTTGGAGAAGTGCCTTTTGTGCCGGAAAGGCAAAAGCATGTTTTACAAGAATATAAATAAACTTTTTACATTTATTGTGTATTTATTTGAGTTTTTATAATTTGTACCACGTGCAATGCAGATCCCTTCCTCTGTCCATTTAAACTAACCTCTCTTCCTGTTTTTCTTCGAATATATTTATAAACTTTTATTTAATTAGTAAATTAGGAATGCTAATTTATTATCATCAATTATATTTACAAATAAAATGACGTTAGTCCAAATTATTACGCGTAAAATGAGTTCTAGTAAGTCAACAATTTTTGTAGTAAAATGGGTTTTACACCTTTTTTTGAATAAATTTTAGGCGTAATTGTTGAAAAAATGGGTCAAATAACAACCATAGGGATCAATCGTCCCGAAAAACGCAACTGTGTCGATTTGGCAACTAGTCAATTATTAAAAACAGCTATAGAAAATTTTGAAAATGATGATAGCATAGTGGCAGGTGTTTTGTATGGAGTAGGTGGTAATTTTTGTGCTGGTTACGATCTAAAAGAGCTAGCAAATTACGACAAGGATACTGAATTGTCCATAAATGAATCAACAATGGTAGTTCTGTAGTTCCTGTATTGAATGAATAATAAATAAGAGTTTGAGAGTTTCAGGGAGGTCCACTTAGGTGTATTAAAAAACCTTTAGTGGCAGCTATAAGTGGATATGCTGTTGCTGGTGGTTTGGAGTTGGCTTTAATGTGTGATTTACGAGTGGTTGAAGACACAGCCGTTTTAGGCGTCTACAATAGACGTTTTGGTAATATAATATTTTGCAAATATGAAAACAGTTGTTGAAAATTGATCAAATTTTTAAGGAGTTCCATTAATCGATGGCGGAACAGTTCGCTTACAAGCCATGGTCGGTTTATCACGAGCTTTAGATTTAATTTTAACTGGTCGATCATTGAATGCGAAAGAGGCTTTTGAATGGGGTGTTGCCAATCGAATAGTTGCATGTGGCACGTCGTTAGGGCAAGCCATTAATTTGGCCACATCTTTAGTTAAATTTCCACAAGAATGTCTTCATGCTGATCGTGATTCCACTTATAATGCAGCTTTTAATTCTGCTTATAAAGAATTATTAGAATTTGAAAAAAGGAATGCTATGCATGTTTTGGGAAAAGAAGCAATTGATGGAGCAAAACAGTTTGTTAATGGTAAAGGAAGGCATGGTAAAACGCATAATTTAACTGAACGACCACTAAGTGAATGGGAAAAAGAGTATTCTAGTCCAAAGAGTAAATTATAAGCATACGAGTACCTATAAGTATATTTTGTAAATAAATTTTTAGTAAAATGTGGTTGTTTTTTTATTTTAATATATAAAAGTAAGTACCAAATTAACAAAAAGACTTTGTCTGGAGAAACTTGAAAATGTTCAAAGGCATTTCTCAAATATACTGAGAAATATTGTATAAAAGCAGTACAAAGGAAGTAATAATATATAAACATTTTATTTCGTAAATAAATTCATGACGAAATTATTCATGTTTTTTATTTTGTTTCCGCTTCTTTATACGGAAGAATGAGTAGTATTCAGAGCATTGTATTGATTTTTCTTTAAAAAAACATTTTTAAAAAGTTAGGGGTGGTTTCAAGCCCCTATATAAGATGGCAGCAATATACTTACTGTAACTACATGTAACCGATTTATTAGAATTAGAGTAGATTTTTTAAATTTTTGAATTTTTTCGTGTTCTTTATGATTTTGAGAAGCTGAGAAGAAGATTTAAAATAACTTTTAAAAATATGATCTTTTTAAATTAATTTCAATTGTAATTGTAGTTTTATTATACGAGTATGTAGGTATATAATATACAAAATATATTTAAATATTTACTTATTTTCGGAAAATCAACATAATGAAGAGTTTCCGACTTAAAAATAGGTATTCATTATAAGAATATTTGGCGAATAATTCCCAATTTAACATAAAACGCCTCTGCAATTTGCAGTATCAGCAAAATCTACATAAACAACAAGCATTTTGTATTTATTTTGATTAATTTATTTGTTAATTACTTTTTGCTTTCTCATACAGTCCAATTTTGTTCGTAAATGTAATCTACAATGATTTGTAAACTGCAGTCAGCATTAAGAATTAATTCTTTATGATTGGAAGGATTCTCATTTAATGGATCATTTAATATTTCTCGATATAATGTAGTGTATATACTAATAAAATGCTATTATATCTTAGAAAAATTGATTATATTTACTTAATTCCAATGATTCACCAGTATATTTAACAAAGAAATGAAACATATGTCTTTATAATACTGAAAGAAATAATCAATAATTTCAATTTCAGTAACCATGCAACGGTTTTAAATACATACAAATAAGAAAAGTAAGTGTCAGTAAGTGTCTAAAAACAAAAACTGTACATAAACCGTGTCTTTTGTGACAAAAACCACAATGGACTGGAAGCATATTGTGTCTGTGAATGTGGAAGATTTGAGCGATGACGAAAAAGATGAGCTTTACAATAAAATTGCCTGGTTTAATACCGAAACTGAACAGATTAGCAATAAAAAGTTATCGGCATTGTTTAAGGTGAGTCAGGAGATTTTGAAATATAAAGGGGAGCAGGTGGAAACTTTGTTGCACGAACTCGATGAATTGGCAACAAAACAAGGCGAAGAAGAGGCTAACAGAAAATTAGAATCTGATACAGCTCGCAGCTCGAGGAAATCAAGTTCAATAGAGTTTGAAAGTAAATTTTTCCCACATTGTTACAGAAAAACGTTTTTCTATGTATGAATTTTTGATTTAGATTTAGAACAGAAATATTCTGATTTAAAAACAAAGTATAAAAAACAATTAAAACAAAATGAAAGAAATGTGACTGAAATAAATAAAGTAAGAGGAAAAAATTTTGCGAAAAGCTCTATAATTTCAATTTAATTTTATAGTTGAATAATAAAATTGGGAAATTAGAAATGGAAAATAAACTAATGCACGATGAAATTGAAAATAAAATGCATGGTGAAAGTGAATCGGACATTTCAGAAATGGCTAGGGATCAAAATAAGGAATTGATGGAAACTATAAGGACAAAAAACAAACAAATTTCCGATCTCTTGCGTGACATTGAAGTAAAAATTTCCTTATTGTACGAATATTTGACAAGAATAATAAACTTTATTCCATAATGCAGGGTGTTGAAAAGGAGAATTCAGTTTTAAGGGAGAAATTAGGACACCTCAGGGATGAATTAGCAAACGCGACAAAGGAAATAACGAAAATGAATGAAAATATACAAGCGAACGATATTAAAACACAAGAATTCTTAGGTTTCATTTTAGTTTTGTTAATATTTACTATTTAACTAATATAAAAATGATTAATTTAGAAAATATCAACAAGTTGGAAGCTAAAAACGATGAATTATTGGAACAAATCCATCAAGTGGAAAATGAAAAAGAAAACATGGAAGACCAAATACGAGAATTCAGTAAAGAAATTGAAAATCGTATCGACGAATGGAAAGTATATATGAAAAAAAAAAAAAAAAACAACCAGATAAACAACAATTTTCTTTTAAACTATTTTATAGAAACTAATAAATGATAAAGATGAAGAAATTGAACGTTTAAAAGGTCACAATGGACAAATTAAAGAAAGAAATACAAGCACAACAAGTTCTGTATCTAGTTTACCAAATGATGAATATGAACGTTCACATATCAATGCTTTATCGAAAGTATTAAATGAAAGAGAAACTCAATTGATTGATTTACAAACACAGCTTCAACATGCCACAAAAGATATGGAGAAAAATACAGAGATTTTAAAACAAATGAAATTGGAAAAAGAACGAAATGAACAATATATCGAACAGTTGGAAGAAAGTGTTAGTGAAATGAAAAGGCAATTGAAGGGATCACATGAAAGATGTCAAGATTTACAGGATGAAGTGGTATTTTATGAAAAAATTGTAGCTAATAAAGAAACTGATGTAAGTTATTGAATTAGTTATAAAAGAAATAACAGGAAACTAAGTTGTTACATTTTTAAGATGAAAAATTTATTAGAAAAAATAAATAATGATGGTGAAAGTGATTTAAGTGAGTATTTTAAAGAAATACAAAAATATAAAGCACAAAACCGTTTACAAGAGAAACAAATTATAAATTTAGTTAAAGCTTCAAATAAGCTGCAGGATAATTGTGAACAATTTGAAAAGGAGAATTATGTATTAAGGTAAGTGATGGTATGAAACTTTACAATTTGAATAAATTATTGTGTAAAAATACAGAGAAAAATTGGGACTAACAGAAAATGAATATATTAATTTAACTAGTTACAATACAAAACAAAGAAAATATAAAAAAGAATTGGAAAATGTACGTAAAGAATTAAATAATATTGAAGAAGAAAAATTGGAATTGCGTAGCGAAGTGCAAAAATTGCAAAAAATCATTTCCTCTTTATCCGATCAAATTTTAGATTTAGGACAAAAGCCACAATGTTCTTATATGAGTAAAATAATAAAAACAGATGATTTTAAAACATTTAATATAGATTTGAAAAATTTATCAGAAGAGAATGAAGCTTTACGTAAAGGATTACATGAAATATTGAATAGCATTAATGAACGTAAAGGTAAATCGGATTTATATTGTAGATATTGAAATATACAACTAATAAAATGTATTTAGAACATTCACTGACTGAAATTAAATCAGAAACATTTGAAAAATTGCTAAGAGCTTTAGATGTAAAACATATTTCCGGTTGGTATCATCCTGCAATGAGATTACAAGCGGAAATTCATAATTTAGAAGGAGTGAATATGGAGTTACGAGAACAATTACGTTTAACAAAGTATTATTATACCTATATTCTAACTAAGAACATTATTAATTGTAATTTAATTACATATTACAGGGCCAAATTAGAAGATCAAACATTATTTGAAACGAAATTAGTATCAATTAAGAACGATGAAGAGAAAAATGAGCTTGTTTGTGAACAGGAAGATGTTACTGAAATTGATTCAGGAGTTATAGTTGAAGATTTTCAACCGAAACTACAAAAACTCGTCAAAGTAAGTTAGAATGTTTGTTAAAGTAATAAATTTAATTAAACTTATTATAGCAAATTAAAGATGAACAGTTAAAACATGAATTTATGTTGCTACAAAATAAACTTGATGAGTTTTTAAATGAAAAAGTGAATGAAAAACTTTGTTGGGAAGAAAATTTCCAACGTAAAATAAGCGAATTAGACGATTTAAAAGTTAAATATGAAATTAATGAGGAAAAATTGAAAATATTTACAGAAAATCAATCAGATGATTCACTATTAAAAAAAATTGAAGAAATTATTTCATTAAAGATTCATCTTGAGAAAAAAGTTATATTCCTGAAAACTGAAGTTGATAAGCTTACTAAAGATATTGAAACATTGAAAAATGATTTTCGTACTTCCGAAATTCATTATAAAAAAGATATCGATGATTTAATGTTGAAAAATAACAATTTAACAACAAATTTAAAAATAGCTAATAATACAATTGAAATGGCTGTAAAACCTGAAATTTATAATGAAACAAAAACGAATTTAGACAATTTAACAATTAAATATCGTGAACTAATTGAAAATGTAAAAGAATTAAATGAAAATAAAGAAACTGAATTACGTTTATTACATGAAACAAATAAATTATTGGAAAATGAAAAGAATGAATTAAAAAACAAATTAATTGAAGTATTAAAAAAGCTGCATTCTGAAAATTTAGTACAATCATCCGACGAGAAAATAATCAAATTGTCTAAAAAATTATCAGAATCTGAAGTGAACGAAATATCTGAAAGACAACGTGCTAATCACACAAATAATTTGTATGAATTAGTAAAAGAACAATTGCAAAAGTCTGAAGAACGTATAAAAGAGTTTTCCAAATATAATGAGGAAATTTTACATAATAATTTACTATTACAAGAACAATTGAAAAATGTGGAAAGCAAATTATGTGATTCTATTGATATTAATTTGTATAGAAAGTTACAAAATGAAAATAATAAACTATTAACTGAAAATGAAAAGCTTCAAACAATTATAAATGAACAAGAATCCAAATTAAATATTAATGATGAATTGGAAAATGTTCAATATCAATGGAATTTCAGTAAAGAACAAGAGCTGTTAAATCTGAAACATCAAATAGTTGATTTAATTGCGGATTGTGATGATAAAATGCAAATCGCTTTATTGCATTCAGATATATTAAACTATCGTAAATTGGAAAATGAACAAAAGAGAAAAATTGAAAATATTTCTAAAGAATTTGAAAAATATAAAAATCAATATAGTGAAATTCTTGATAAATATGAGCAAGATAAAATTATACGAGAAGAAAAAATTGTAGCTTTACAAAAGAAAATTGAGTAAATATTTGAATAATAAATAAATTTTTCGTAATTTTTTACTTTTCCTTACAGATTGGTACAAGATTTAATGTTAAAACAAAAATTACAATACTATGGTTGTGTTCCATTATGTTCAGAAGAAAAGTTTATTAATAAATTAAAAGAATTGTGTAAAGAAAAACACGAATCATTTTTACATTTAAACAAAGCGAAACGTTTGGAGAAAGAAAGTGAAATATTAAAAGAGCAATGCGATATTGAAGTGAATAATTTAATGAAACAAAAACAAATCTTAGCGGGAGACAAGGAGGAATTTAAAAACTTGCTGAATTGGGTACAAGAAAAGAAAGTTCTTCAACTGAATGTAAATTATTCTATTATAAGCTAGTATTATTTTCGTATTATTTTTTATATTTAGGAATTGAGATATCGTCGTCAATGTGAATTTAAAGAAATTCAAATGAATTTACTATTGCAACGTATACAAACACAAGATGAACAAATTGGTAAACTTGAAGAAGAGTTGTTAATGTGGCATAAAAATTTCTCATCATCGTCACCAGAAATTGGTGAAAAACAAGAGATGGAAAATATTTTAATTACACAACCACCATCTCCAGTAATTAAATTAACTAAGAATGAGGGAATACAAACTGAAGAGATTATTTTACAATATGATGAGGTTGATAAAAGTTTACCAAACATGAAAATCGAATTAATTACATTACGTAACGAATTAAATAATAAAGAACTAAATATTGAACAATTAAAAAATCAATTAACTGAATCGGAAATGAATGTAAATTTATTTAAAAAGCAATTGGGAGATAAACAAAGTCAAATAACATTTTACGAACGACATATTTTGGAATTGCAAACTAAAAGAGATGATCCAATTCCATCATCAGGACCAGATGGTGATAATTTAACAGTTGGTAATAATGTTGAAACATCAATTGATGAAACAATACTTCTAAAGGTATGAAATTTGGTGTAATTTAAACGAATTTTCTCTTAAATTATATGAAAATGGTTTATTTATAGGACACTATAAAAAGTTTACAAGAAAACTTGTCCAACAAAGATGAACAAATACGTGAATATCAGTCACTAATAAAAGAGGATCGTGATAAGCATAGTTTAGCTGCGGAAAGATTACAAGAAGAGATTAGAAATTTGCAAAAAAGCTTATCGGATGAAAAACAAAAACATGCAGAGTTGAGAAACTTAATTAAACTAAAAATTGTATTTTTTTTCTTTAACAAAACTGTTTTGTTTTTGTAGAATGGAAGAATTTTTTAATCAGTCTCGTCCAAATATGATGACCATCGATCAATATATTAATCAAGTACATGCATTAGAAAAACATACAGCCGAATTGCATACAAATGTGACTAGTTTAGATGCACAATTGCAGTCTAGTAGACAAGAAGCTAGTAGATGGAGGGAAATGGCAAATGATCGATTAGAAGCAATGGAACGTTTACGTGAAAAGTAATTACATTACGTATTTATGTTAAACTACCCTACTATTTATACTTTATTTTAACTTAATAGTTTGGAAACGCAACATAATAGTGAATTAGAAGTATATAAAACCGATTCGGAAAAATGGCGTACAGAAGTAAACAATTTAAAAGATTTAATTAATAGACATAGGAGTCAAACGAGTGGTTTAGGTGAAGATATAAAAAATTTATTGAAAGAAAAAGATTATAAGATACAGGAATTGTCGAATTTATTGAAACAAGAGAAAGTAATTAACTGATAAAGTAATAATTATTACATTAATTTATTTAATTAAAAAATTCTAGGAAAGTGTAAATGTTAATAATAATTCTGACTCGGACTCATTAAAACAAGATTCATTCCGTGAAATATTATTAAAAGAAAATGAAACTCTAAAAAAACGTTACGAACAATTATTGCAAAGAGAAAAAAATGAACGAGATGAAATCAAGGAATTAAAGGCACAATTATTGAAAAAGTACTTTATATAAGTGAGGATAATGTAGAATTTTTTGTGTTAATTTGCATTTTTTATTTCTAGACAAATATCTGTGGTACGTGCAGACAAAAGTGAAAAATCGATAAAAGAACAATTACAGAAAAAAGTTTCAATACTTGAATCGGAAATTGATGAACTTAAAGTAAAACTAAATGAACAGATCGCAATCAATGATTGTCATAAAGTGAAAATCTCAGATGATTTTGATAGATGGAAAAAACAAAAAAATTTCCAACAAAGTATGGAAAAAATGAAAAACAAATTAAAAGAAAAAGATATCGAATTGGATAGATTACAAAATACTTGTTCAGGTTATCGTGTATTAATTGAACGTTTAGAACGTGAAAAGCACAATTTAGAAAATCGCATTAAATCATTGAAACAATCAAATGTGAATACGATTAATTTAAATGAAATTGAAATGTTGAAAATGGAAAATGTTAAATTATCATCAGAAATCGATAATCTTACAAGTAAATTGAAAATGCAACAACAACATGCCGGCGGTTTAGGAGCGGCTATGTTACAAGAAAAATTGGAAGCACAAGAAAGAAAAATTGCCATTTTAGAGGTTTCATCAAAAGTACGTGTGTTTTCTATGTACATTTAATTGGTTGTAAATCTAACCAAATTCCACCAATTGGTGCTAAAATAATCCCTTTCGTTTCCATTTTAATCGGCAACTTTGTTCGAGTATTTAATTTAAATTTGAAATTTTTTATTAGCAATGATAAAGCGATTTTTATTTGAATCATTGCAAAACGCATCCCTGAAAAATTGAACACATAAAATTTGTCAAAACTATAATATATTATAGTACCAATGCAGTTTCTAGGTCCATCCCCAAACGGTATATAAGTATAATCCCAAATTTTTGATTTATTCTCATCGTTAAATCGTTCTGGATCGAATATTTCCGGTTCAGGAAAATATTCAGGATCTCGATGAAGTCCATAAGCTGGTATTAATACAGACATTCCTTCCTCAATAAACACATTTGTATCTGGTATATTATATTTTTTTGTACATTTTCGTAAAAATACTGGCGCCGGTGGATATTTTCGCATCGTTTCTACAATAATACAAAAAAAATCAGAAATGGTATCATTATTAAATGTAGTAAAAATTTCATACTAACCCATTATGACAGTTTCTAAATAATGTAACTCCATTACAGATTCGTACGTTAAACATCCATCACTTTTATTTAAAATATGATTAATTTCATGGCGTGCCTTTTCTTGTATATGTTGATTCATAGCCATTTCGAACAATGCAAAACTGATCGTTGTTGATGTTGTTTCGAAACCGGCCAAGAAGAAAATGAAAGCTTGGGCGGCTGCCTCTTCCATTGTTAATGCCATTCCGGGTATATTATGGGCTTTCTCTTCACCATCCAATTGGCCATTGTTTTTCAATTGAATCAATAATTGTAGGAAGTCTTTTCTTGTTATGTTATTATTTTCACGGTATTCGATAGTTTCACGTACAACCCGTTGAAAGAATTTTGTTACACCACTTGTAAATACACCAAAACCAAACAATTTCGCCAATGGTGGAAAACTTCTTATCACAATCTATATGATTGAATAAAATATGTATTAATTTTTTTTAAGTTTATTTATTACGTTTGTACCATTTTAAGAACGTCTCCAACAGTTTGCGTAAAAGCTCTTTTGCCCATTAAACGAAATTCGGCTTGTGGATCCCTCATACTGTTACATTGCAATCCAAAAACACAAGAACCAATAACATCTGTTGTATATCTAGCTAATATTTCTTTAATTTCAATTGTTGTTGAATTTTTATTCACATCAACAATTTCAGTCAATATATCGGTCATTTGGTAGCCACAATTTAAAATTGTACCAAACATATATTTTAATTTGCCTGGTGAATAAGCTGGCGTTAAACGTGAACGAAGATTTTTCCATTTTGGACCAGCCAAAGAAAATAAATGTGCACTCAATGGATCGTTTTCTTCATCATAATAAATGCCACGATCGTGAAAATGTTGAAAATCTTGTGCTAATATGTTTTTTATTAAAACTGGATCGAGTGGTAGGAAAGCTTTCCTACTAAAAAAATATAAACCACAATATTGGTGGCCTTTTGTGCGCATTTTATCATAAATTTCTTTAATTTTATCACCCATATTTTGTTTGCGAAATATTACACTTGCCATATCACCAAATGGAAATGTTGGCTCCAATTGGGGTACACCCATATTTTTCCAATGACAATGGGCATATTTGAAATAAATATACATTAAACTAAACACAATTATTATTAATATGACTAACATAATTTCTTTTATAAAAATGATTTCATAACAAAAATTCACAATTTCACTATGGAAAAACTTTCACTACACACATTATATGTACGGATTTTTGGGTTCAGTCTATAACGATTATCTGTAACAACTGTGCGTTTCTTGTATATTTTATGTTATTTGTTTGTTTTCTCATTCGAAGCAGTGGAAGAGTACTTCTTCCACTTGGGTAATATATTATTAATGATGGGGGCCCGTCGCGATTTCACCTATTAACATATATAACATTTTCTCCTTCTAATTTATTTACTTATATAATAATTTATATATTATAGAGTATTGTGGTCAAACCTAGATATGGACATAAAATTTTTATATTCAAAGTTCAAACACTTTCTAATGCTTTTTAAAATATTATATGTATATATGTACATATTTGTAAAAATTTTGTTACAGCATGCATGTAGAATTAACGGAAAATGCAATTTTAGTAATACATTTTTTTTTGAAAAAAATCAGTTTATAAAAAATTAAATGTTCAGTTTTCACGAATTTCAATTACATACAAGCTTTTGTAGTTTTTATTAAAAAAGCACATACAAAAATTCATTTTACATCATTATGAATAAATTCATGTTCATAATGGAAGAAAAATTATACGTTTATTTATGTAAAATTTGGTGTATTATATAATTTCTAACACATTTCTAAAATCCAATACAAACATTTTGGAAGAGAGTAGAATATTTAAACTCCCGACCTAAATGTCAACAAAAAGCCCCATTTCTAAGCTGAGTTAATTGGTAACCCAGCAAGTTTCATTAATATTTATGTGCTTGTTCACATTATACATAAACATAGAAAAGCTACCACCAAAATACAATGGCATAATATATTTTCCACCCACTACATATATGTTTTTATTTTTCATTCTTTATTATTTGTTTTAAAATGTAAATTAAATAAATATACATTTTAGTTGAAGAAACGGTTATAAATTAATTTTACATGTAAAATTTAAATATACTATTGAATTCATTAGGGAACACTGGAAGTACGTAGCGAATTGGAACGTCTACAAACTTCAATTTCAACTTTACAGAAGCGTAATCTTTGTCTTGAGGCTGAAAACCTTGATCTTAAATTAGATTTAGAGAAAACTAGTAAAGAGCTGCCCTATTTACGTGAACAAATACAACATTTGGAGAAGTAAGGATAAAATTTAATATGACAATGCACACATAATTTGTACCAATTTCCTTTACTTTTCTATATACAGTTATATTGAAGTATTGAAAAATGAACAGAATATAAAGACGGACACTGAAATTTCAGAAAAAACTGAAACGAAAAAAGTGTCCGAATTGGAACGTACTGTGTTCATATTAAAACGTGTTGTTGAAAAACTGCAAACGGAAAATAAACGTTTATTGAATGGAAAACGACCATGTTCAGCAACTTTAACACGATCCGTAAATATATATATTAGTTTCATTTTGTTGTTAAAAATTCATTTTGTATGATTTTTCCAATAATATAAAGGCGTGAACATTTTTCCTAGATGTCTACAACGTCAGACAAATGGAAACGTGATTATCAACGTTTGAAAGAACAGTACGATGACAGTTTAAAGAAAATAACTGAACTAGAGCAACAATTGGCTACAAAGTTTACTATCAAAGACAAAAATATCGATACGGACAATACTTTGTCGCAACAATCATTTGATGACAATCTGAAATTGAAAGAACAATTGGAACATAAGACCCAGTTACTTGATAAGGTCAAAGTTTTATTGCATAGAGCTGCTGTTAAAGAGAAAAGTCTTTTACAAGAGGTTAAATAATACGAGCATTATTTTTGTATTTTATATATTAAGGGCTGTTTTTTAGATTGCTGAATTAAAGAAGGACGGTAATGGAACAGTAGAGGAAGTAACATCAGATGCACAGTAATTTGTAATTTGTAATTTTAATCAAATTTTTATATCTTATATACCTACATATATATATTTATATTTTTTAACTTGTAATTTAAGGAATAATAAAATAATCTTACTTTATCTTTAAAGTTTTATTTCGTACCTAAATGAAAACTGAATTAAAAACTTGTCTTGAAACTTAAGTGAGCGAAATAATAACGTGCTAAATAGCAAAAATCTGTGTTTTTATTATTGTAGATTCTTTAAGTTAACAAATACCTGGTGTTGTAATAACAAAAGTCGTAATAATATAACAAAGATAATGAGTTTCATTAAATGATAAGCACAGTTCATGAGGTCGATGTATTTTAAAATGTGTCGCTAGTATAGTTTTGTAATTTATACAATATTGTTACAGAAGTTTTATAATAAAATTGTGGTGTTCAAAAAGTTGTAATAATGGCATTAAACAAAGTTTGTTCATTGTGTTTTAGAACTAGACAAATTAATGTTTTTAATGATATTATTAGATGTAGCAGTCACTTTGTTTATTATCCAGATACTAATCCACCTACTAACGCAAAAGGTAAACAAAAGCAATACAAGACAAACTTATTATGCAGAAGAAAATGTTTACTTAAATTCTTCTACAGGCGAAACAAAAAAAATGAACATGTTTCAAGCGATAAACAATGCCCTAGACATTGCTTTAGAAACGGACAAAACGGCTTTAATATTCGGTGAAGATGTTGGTTTTGGTGGTGTTTTTCGTTGTACAATGGGCTTACAAGATAAATACGGTAAAGACAGAGTATTCAATACACCACTTTGCGAACAAGGAATTGTCGGTTTTGGAATTGGGGTGGCAGCTGTTGGATCAACTGCAATTGCAGAAATCCAATTTGCCGATTACATTTTCCCAGCATTCGATCAAGTAATTATCAAAATACAAATATGTACACATTTTTTCCACTCAGTTCCTTTTAGTTGGTTAATGAGGCGGCTAAATATCGATATAGAAGTGGTGGTGTTTTCGATTGTGGCAAATTAACAGTTAGGGCACCTTGTGGAGCCGTTGGACACGGTGGTTTATATCATTCACAAAGCCCTGAAGCCTATTTTGCACATACGCCCGGATTAAAGGTTAATCCTAATTAAATTACTTACCAAACTTTAAAAGATCCTTTTAGATTGTAATGCCTCGAGGACCGATCCAAGCCAAAGGGCTACTTTTAAGCACAATAAGAGATCCAGATCCTTGTTTAGTGTTAGAACCGAAGATTTTATACAGAGGAGCTGTAGATCAGGTACCAATTGATGATTATGAATTGGATATTGGAAAGGCTGAAGTAGTTAAAGAAGGTAAAATCCAGTTTGTTTCATATGCAACCAAGTAAGCTAACTGTATAAATAAACAATTGTATATTTGCACAAGTTTTATCGTTTATTTGTTTAAAATAAAACGATTGGAAACCATTAAAACAAAGCAAACTGATGTTTTTTCCATTCGAGATTGAATTTCATGTTCTTGGAAGTCATTTTCATAATTACACATTTTAAAACTATAATTAGTTAATTGACTCATTCTTGTGAAAACAAACAAATACTAAAATAATATTTTCGCACCTGGATGTTCTTATCCTTGGCCGTTAATCTTATAAAAAATTGATTAAAATCCTTAATATTTAAATATTTATTGAAGGGACTGATGTTACATTGATTGGTTGGGGTACTCAAGTTCATGTCTTACAAGAAGTAGCACAAATGATGGCCAAAAATGAATTTCAAGTATCTTGCGAAGTTATAGACCTTGTTTCTATTTTGCCCTGGGACAAGGACACAATATGTAAGGTAATTAACTGTTTTCAACCCAGAATGAAAAAAGAGATTTAGAGTTTTGATCTGTCATTATAATACGCCAATTATATTTATTATTATTTAATATAGACAATATATTATAATAATCTATACGCATATAATGATTATACCTAATGTATTCAAACAACCTTGACTTTATTATTTTTTTTCTCTTTACAACTTTTCAATAATACAACCTTAAAATTATTATTCTTTTGGATTCTAAAAAGATGTTAATTATTTTATGCGTACGTAATTTTAAAATGGGTGTACTTATATATTAAAATTAGTTTTACAACCATAACAAGGATGTTGTTTAATGAGATATTATGAAAAATATATAATACAATGGAAACATGTTTGTGTGAAAAGTGAAACGACCCTTGCAATATTCTTAAAAGTTAATCAAAATTTATGATAACATGTTTTTCATATTTACGTTTTTGTTAAAATACAGAGAAAGCATATAATAATTGAATAATATGTCTATTTTATACCAGAAATGAATATTAAAAGATATAAATTTTAATTAAAATTCGTAAATACAATACATGATGTAGTTCTGAATGAAATCAATAAATTTTCAGTCAGTTAAGAAGACAGGAAGAGTATTAATTGCACATGAAGCACCCTTAACAGGTGGATTTGGAGCTGAATTGGCTGCAACAATACAAGTAAGTTCGTTTTACATGAATAAATCAATATAAATTACACATAATTGGTATTATTTCAACAAGAGTGAAAAAACCGTTACTGAATTATTCATGATCGAGTTTTTTTTTTAAGAAAAATTAATAAAATATGTTTGTGTCTTTTGCAGGAGGAATGTTTTCTGCACCTTGAAGCACCGGTTGCACGAGTCACGGGTTTCGACACGCCATTTCCATACATTTTCGAACCATTTTATCTACCAGACAAATGGAGATGTCTTCAAACCGTACTCAATTTAATTAAATACTAATTTAGACCCAAATTTATTGCAAATAACCACTACGAATAAACTTTAATGATCAATTTTTTTATTAATTTTACATTACTGTCCATTAAATTTTACTGAAATTTGTAAATAATTTTATTTGTATAATTATCCAAAGTTGAATTACATTTGAGAAAATTTTCAACATCAACTTTGGCATTTCATATTTATAAATTTAATACCCTCTCGAATGAAACTTTTCTAATTGCCTCTCTAAATTAATTTCAGCAAAATGATATTATGGTGTAAAATTTAATTTATAATGTTGCCAAAGAATAATGAAAGAATTATGGCAAACTGTACTCGAGTATACATAAAGGAATTGCATTCAATTCTCTATAAAATATAGTAAAAGTGCTATAATATATATAATCACGTGTCGGATAAAATGAGATGATTAATGGTTAATAGGATTTATACTTATTTTTATGATTTTATCTACAACTAACAAAATAATAAAAAAATTCATTTACACAAATTATAAAGGCGTTTTGCCTAGACAGAGTGATTGCGTGAAAGTCTTATTGGCGCTTAATACGTTTGCAAAATGCCAAGAGAATGTGTATATATGACTATGAATAAATTTTTAATAACACACATTTTGTTCTTCCGCAGAATAACATTCACTGCATCTCAGAACACTTTATTATAGGTAAAAATATTGTAAACCAAAACGAATAAAATACGTATTTTTTTACGTGCAAGGTCAAAATATATTTGATTACAGCAGGGTATTATTTTTAGCAACAAAAAAAAAACCAAAAATATATTAATTATTACTGAATTTGGCGCCTGATAAAAAAACTTTATCTTTAGGCAAGTCGCGTGATCAAAGAAGACTTATGTAAATTCTAGATTTGTCTCTCTGTTTTAATTATCGAAGGTGTATTTTTTTATATGTTATATTCTTGCGGAATTGTACTCTATATTGTTGGTTAACTCTATTAATTTAGCTTTTAAGGAGCCCCATCATCAAATCAATTGAAAATTAATTACAATATCAAACATATTGTAAAATTAATTAATAGTTGAAGAGCCAAAGAGCGCTTCTTTATTTCACCATCCTCTAGAATAGGATCATTAGTGACATTAAGCTGAATGGCCTAGTTAGTAGATTGTTCTAAAATTGAACACACAGAATATTTTTAACCATAAATTTCCATTTAATAAACTTTATAGAAGAATATTGAAATGGAAAAAAATTTCTACTTAAATAAATCCAATTGATTTATTACGATAACTGTGAAGACAAAGCAAATATCGTGAATAATAATGATAAATCGTGCACAACCAACCCCAGATTGTGGCAATAATATGTTGATGAGTTTCGCTGATGGCATATCTTTGCAACCTGAGATATCAAAGTCACAACAACAACAATCCAGTGAAAGTTGTGACTCAAAAGGAGCGTCCATTATATCTGTTGTAATATTGGTTGCAGTAATTTACAAACTACAATAGTTAGTAAAACAATGGACCAGTCGTCATACGCATTCCATGTTAATAGCTGTGTTTAATTTATATTACAATTTATCTAATTGCATCTTTTATGTATATAAGTGTTTTCATAAAAAACAATAAACATTACATGGCGCAGTCGAAATTTTGTGCATAAATAAAATAAATATATAAGTAATAAGCAAATAAACAATAAAAATTTAACATTATAACAATTAGTAAAACGTGTTCAATGGCGGATCCAAGAGGAATTTCCCCAATGTCCATGAATGGCAACATAGCAGAAAATTGGAGAACATGGATTTCTCGATTTAAAAACTTTATGTGTGCTACGGAACTAGATAAAAAAGCTGAAAATATACAATGTGCCCAATTGCTCCATTATATTGGTGAGGAAGGTTATCGTATTTATAAAACGTTTACATTCCTAGATAACGAAATTAATAAATTGGACAAATTAGTAAAAAAGTTCGAGAACAAGTTTTTGCCGAAAGAGAATCTAACGTACGAAAGATATACATTCTTCAATATGAAACAAAGGGAGACACAAAATATTGAGCAATTCGTGACGGATATCAAGGAACAAGCAATTAAATGTAAATTTGATGGTATGCAAGATGATATGGTGAAATGTATGATCATCATTGGAATAAATAATGCACAAATCAAAGAAAAACTTCTACAAGATGATGAAATCACACTGGAAAACACAATTCGGACATGTATGGCGATGGAAAAAGCGAAACAACACACAACAATTATAAATAATATGAAGGTCAATGAAGAAGATGCATCACACAGCGACAAGAATGTGGAACAAATATATAAAAAAGGGCAGTATAATTATAATTATAATAAAAATAATGTAAAAAATAAATATAAAAATTCAAATACTAGGTATCAGTCAGAGAAAAAATTAATAAATAATTGTAATAAATGTGGAAATAGCCACGAAATTAACAAATGCCCTGCTTTTAATAAATGTTGTAATAAATGTAAAGGCAAAAACCACTTTGCCAAAATGTGTAGAAATAAAAGAATTAATTTAATTGATGACAATATTGGTGAAAATTCGAATATATTACACATAGGGTCAGTTGAATTAAATGCATGCAACTCCTGGCATATCACTTTAAAAATTAAAAATGAAAATTTAAAATTCAAAATTGATACAGGAGCTGAATGCAATGTCTTACCGATGTATTTTATAAAGAAACTAAATATAAATAAAAGCTTATTAATGAAAAGTAACATAAGACTAAAATCATACACTAACGATACTTTAAATGTTGTAGGAACGATAGTATTAAAATGTCTCAAAGATGATGAGGAACATGAAATAAAATTCTTTGTGGTGGATTCGGATACTCAGGCAATTTTGGGTCTTCCAACCAGTGTAAAATTAAATTTAATAAGAAGAGTGAACGAAATTGTGGATGGTGAGACAAGTAACTTTAACTACAATGATATAAAAGAAAAATATGAAGAGATATTTTCGGGTATAGGCTGCATTAAAGGTGAACCATATAAAGTACAATTAAAAGATGATGCAAAACCAACGGTGCATCCTACGCGTCGCGTTCCTTTGGCTTTAATGGGTACTTTAAAAAATTCGTTAGAAACTTTAAACAAAAATAAAATAATTCAAAAAGTAAATGGTCCCAGTGATTGGATAAATCCTCTAGTAATTATAAAAAAGCCTGACGGGTCAATCCGAATTTGTCTCGACCCTAAGGATTTAAATTTAGCAATTAAACGTGAACATACGCAAATACCGACATTTGATGAAATAACAAGCGCGCTAGCGGGTTCAAAATATTTTAGCACCATAGATGCAACTAATGCTTTTTACCAAGTAAAAGTAGATGAGGTTAGTTCGAATTTGTTTACATTCGGTACTCCTTTTGGAAAATACAAATTCTGCAGATTACCATACGGCATAGTAAGTGCAAGCGAAATATTTCAGGATAGATTTACGAAAATATTTAAAACATCAGGCGTTGAAGTATACATCGACGACATTATAGTTCACGGCAAAACTAAACCAGAACATGATGCAAAATTAAAGTATGTACTCGAAACGGCAAAAGAGTACGGTGTAAAATTTAATCTTAATAAATGTAATTTTGGTAAAAATGAATTAAAATTCATGGGACACATTATATCGAGTAACGGTATAAGCGCGGATAAAAATAAAGTCAATGCAATTATAAACATGCCTAGTCCTAAAGACAAAAAAGACGTTCAAAGAGTTATAGGAATTCTAAATTATTTAAATAGGTTCATTCCCAACTTTTCAACTCAAACTACCCCCTTAAGGGAATTACTAAGGAAAGATGTACAATTTCAGTGGGAAAAAGTACATGAAAATGCTTTCAATAAATTAAAAAATATGTTAATAACGAGTCCGGTATTACAATTTTTTGACATAAACAAACAAACAATAGTTTCGGTTGATAGTTCTCAGTCAGGGATGGGTGCAGTTCTGTTGCAAAACGGTTTACCATGCGCATATGCATCTCGAGCATTAACAGAGACACAGAAAAATTACGCACAAATAGAGAAGGAAATGTTGGCTATATATTTCGGTTTAAATAAATTTCACGAATATATTTTCGGAAAAAGAACGGTGGTAGAAACGGATCACCTACCCTTATTAGCGGTATTTAAAAAACCATTAAATAAGTGTCCGGCTCGATTACAGAGAATATTGTTGCAAATTCAAAAGTATGACATTGAATTGAAGTACAAAAGGGGAAAGGAACTAATACTAGCGGATGCCCTATCAAGAGCATATATAAAAGAAATTAACAATGACGATCTAGAATTTGATAACGAACTAAACGCGCAAGTTTGCCTAATTCAATCACAAATCTATATATCACAACAAAAATTAGAAATATTCGAAAAAGAAACAAAGAACGATGCTGATTTACAACAGTTAAAGAAAATAATTCTAGAAGGTTGGCCGAAAAATAACAAAAAGTTACAGAGTGTGTAAAATTATATTCACAATATAAAGACGAGCTAACATTAAGTAATAATCTAATCTATAAAGGTCAAACGTTAGTTGTGCCGAAAATATTAAGAGCAGAAATGTTGGAGAAAATCCACTACAGCCATTTAGGCATAAATAAATGTTTAAAACTAGCACGGGAATCATTGTTCTGGCCGAACATGAACAACCAAATAAAACAATACGTATCAAGCTGTTCTATATGCGCGAAATACGGAAAATCTAACAAATCGGAACCACTAATCAATCATGAAATAAATCTACTACCGTGGTCAAAAGTTGGTACGGACATATTCGAACTCAAAAACAAAAAATATTTAATGTTAATTGATTATTACTCAAAATACGTAGAAATTGAGGAACTAAAAAATGACACAACCGCACATAACGTTATAAAAGCAATAAAATCAAATTTCGCACGTCACGGAATTCCAGAAATTTTAATATCAGATGGCGGCCCACAATACACAAGTCGAGAATTTAAAAACTTTAGTCGCGAATGGGAATTTAAACATATTATTACGTCACCCAACTACCCTCAAGCCAATGGAATGGCCGAACGGCATATTCAGACATGCAAAAACATTTTTAGGAAAGCAATAGATGATAAAAAGGACATACATTTAGCTTTATTGCAAT
>SSSI01006936.1:0-40588 GCA_004796505.1 Oryzaephilus surinamensis
TCTTTTTGGGCTTCATACAACTTTATCTTCACAGGGTTTTTTTATTGGGGCATTGTCATCGATATCATTTGGTCAAAATATCAATTTTCAATTACGAGCACCGGATCTATATAATTGTGGAAAAATTAATTTTACTACATATTGGTTGGAATTCCAGCGATTCCTTTTTTTGGGCAAATTTCGACTGGTCACCTGATTGCGACCGCTAGTAGAGTACAAAAAAACAAAACAGCTGTTTTCAACGATCAATTACAGACGACACCACAACAAAAACTATAAGGCCAGACAAGTTATTTTTATTTCATTATATTTGTTAAAATAATAATTATTGATAATTATTTTATTATAAAATTGTTTGTTGTGCTTCGACAAACCGTACTTAGAGTACTGAGATTCATATTAATATTAAGATTACATTCAATTATTGTAAAACTTGTAAAGCCCATTCGGGGGTCGCTTGGTTGTATTTACTATCGCTTAGTTGTATTTACTATCGCTTAGTTGTATTTACTATCGCTTAGTTGTTTTTGCTAGGAAAATGTACAATTTTTATTTCTTTTGATTAATGATAATAAGCACTGCTTTCTTTCAATTGTAATTACCACTTAAAGAATAACTCTAATTGTTTTAAACAAACTTTTTGTTAAATTTTTGTGGCTTTATAGTAAAACAAGTGATCAAATAGACCAATCGAATATCTCTACGGTGTTTTATTCAAGTTTTCCAGAAGGTTAATATCAGTGTTAGATTTTCCGTATTTAATGGTTCCAAATACGGTGGCGCCCAACATAGTCAATTTAAACCCGCGGCTCACACTCACCGACGAAGAGCTGCCGTTTGCTGTGTGCATTTAAAATCTACGGTACAATGTATAGCACTTTGTCATAGATATGCGGCCTTATAGCCAATACACCTATTAAACATGAGTATGTAATTTCTTGTCAGATGTCAGAATCTTTTTCTTTTAAACTCTCTTGCAAACTGCGAGAGTGTTTAAGGCACGCCCGTATCTTTCAACTTTTTTTCCTAACAAAGTGAAAAAAATTATAATATAGAAGCACACTTTTGAAATGTAAATGTCGGTCTATTCGGTGAACCGGTAAATGTGAAACTTTAATAAATCTACTTATATTTATTAAGAGAGATCGAAGTTGGTGTGTTGAAGCGAAAAGAAAACAGGAATTTAATCTCTTATAAATGACCGCAACGGGAATTTATTAGTTTACGGATAACACTGGCATGTAAATTAGGTTACCAAATATGGTCGCTTTTATGTATATCTGATTTTTGGAATTCTAGTTATAGTTTTATTGTTACGGCCATAAAATGATATAAAACAAGTTTTTTTCTTTCTTAATAAATTCCACAATAATACTTAACACCTAATGAACACTTGTTATATTCTTATTAGTATGTAATCGTTTTATTGGTATTTATGGCCATTTTATGTCTAAGTATATAAAATGCAATACTATAATTGCTTTATTTTCAAATAAATCGCGTTGTAGAGCTCGAAAATCAGAATAAATGAAATACTTTATCTCTACGTAGTGAATATTGATATTTCCTTGATCCTTTTACCTTTTTATCATATAAAACAAGTCAGAAATAAACACAAAAGCTCAGCTTTGGTCAATAACAAAACGCTTCAACTTTGCTTCCTAAAAAGTTTTTACACAGTTTTTCGTGCATAATACAAGAATTTCAATAGCTTAGATTTTCCAGTTTTCTGCTCTACCTGTTTCTTAAGATATTTATTCCTTTAGTAGTTTAGTATATTCATTGCACTCCTACTTGAAAATAGATTAATAATTTTACATTGCAGAAGTGAAAGGCTACACCTTGTAAACAGTAATTTTGTGTGGCGTTTCCAATAATCATTTTTAATAAACTGATAATAGAGTTGTTCATCTAAACGTTTAATTGGAATTGCAAAGTTTCTATCTCTATTCTCTCTTGTAAACTCGTTCTAAAATTCTTGTTTTCATTTGGCTGATTTAAATTATACTTTATATATTGGACTCGGGCTGTTTTCTTCTAAATCTGGATACAATCACGAACATAAGTCAAGTTTCCAAGCTACTCTTTGACGTTGATGTATAACTGACTATGTAAAACCGTTTTTTTAAACATTTAAAATCATTGGTCCTAATTAAAATTGTTACTATTTTTTTATTATAAAAGATACATGTCACATTTTATATATTATTAAAATAGAAAGTTAACATTCATTAATGTTGTATTAATAAAGAGTTCAGTGTACTGTTATAAAAACTTTAAAGCATTTCTTATAATGGAATCGGATTAGATAAAGAGTTTAATTAGTGACAAATACAAAATAACAGGAAAACAAACCTTGGCACGCAACATCCTTACATAATTATGAAGTTGTATAGAATTTTACACCTACGAGGGAAACAAGTTCTTATTACAACAAAAAATTCGAAAAATAAATGACTTTTTACGGCTTTAAGGTAATTATGCATAATGCATAATTCAAAGCTCATTTCAATTCAATTTCATCCTTAATCCAGCAACGTTTTCAAGTTCATTTAGTTACATATTCTATATTTACAATATAAATTACATATAATATGATATAAACTTGGCTGATTTGTTGCTATGACATGAAAACAACCACAAAAATGATTTGTGCAGGGTGGTACTCTTAAAGAATTTATTATAAAGAGCTGCAGGACCTCATCATAAAATCAAGAACGCTTCCTGGCCAGCAGCCAGTTAGAAGAACGATTGTTGATAGCCGCTAGTGATATAATATATACAAAGTTTCCAGTTGGATGATTACGCCTAACCAAGTCCAAAGAATCGTTCATCACTGAAAATAACCTCCGGTTAAGTTCTACATGGTTTTATCTTAAATGAGCATACATACATTGCCACGTATATATACACATTAATTATTACACCTTAATGTGTTTTTCAAATTAATTTATAACACGATTTTAGTTTTTATTTATTCTATGAATAAACATTTTCAAAAATACGTCGTAAAACAAGTTTTGTATATATTTAATTAATAATTTATTAACATGCAACGCAATCAATTTCAATGATACTTTATTCAATAAAAATTTACATTTTTTTTTCGTCTACTAAAGAACTTGATGAACAACAAAACAAGAAATATTACTTCTTTTATATTGTGTGCTAGATTGATTGATATTATTGTCAGATGGAAAAACAAAGCCCAGTAACATGTATACTTGTCTTATATAAAAATATACACTTATAATATCAAGTAAAATTATATCTAAAACAATTGAAGCGTTGAAAGATATGTTGGTGTGTGTTGTCCAGATGTTGTGATAGATTGCAGTTGAAAAGAAAAAAGGATGCCGACCACTGTATTATTAAGACTATATCAACAATTACCAGATTTCTTTTAAGACCTTGTTAATAATTTAATTAGACGTGAAAAAACTGTCTTATTCCTTCAAAGGTCGTCGTTGAACAATTTTTGAAATGTGATCAATTGGATTACAAAATTTCTGCTTAAAACTAATTAGCCTTATTTGTCCACACACGACGTCCAACAAGTTTGGCCTTTCATTTATTATTAACCAATTCGCTATATATATAACTGATGAATTTCACAGACAAGATTAATATTCCACGAAACGAGAATCGTTTGTAAAAAACATACCAAACGATTCTTATCGTATTGTGGGTGTGTTTGACTGAAAAAGATTGACACTTGTCATGATATGGGGCCTTTTTAAATCTCCGGAGGATCGTCGTTCAATCAAACTTCACATATATATATAACGTAAGATCGAAATCATTTGATGTAGAAAGAAAATCGTGTGTTCAAAATTGGTGACAACCAAACCGACATAATATTTAAACCGAAAAAAGGATTAATCTTGTTACGGGGGATCAGTTTTCATTTTATGTTCTAATTAAATTATGGGTGAATATGTCACCAATTTGTTAAAGTAACTAAAAAGGACATTCACTACACATCATTATTATTAATCGTTTTTATAAGCCACAGCATATAAATTATACTGACACTAGAAAATTATGAGATTTTTTTCTTTTTTTTTTGTGTCCGTATCTTTGAAAAAGACACCGTCCAGTCGCTTATAATATAATATTTTTCTAAATGAAAGAATATATTATTAAAAACGATAATGTTCTATCATACCGCGTATAATATATTAAATGATTTATCTGTGGAATATTTCATGTGTGTAATTGTAGTAAAAATATAAAAATTATATTTTCTTTATGCCATATAACACCTATAAATTTCATCCACTAAACAAACCGTACAAAGAAACAGTTTTTTCTTCTTTTTATTTTATGTTAAGAAACCGTGTGGTGTGTATGTACATTTTTTTTGTATTATGGGTGGATGATTTTATATCCTGGGGTGTATGGTAATGTTCACTAATTGCAGTCGTTCTTTTTTCTTTATTTTACAGCAAAAAGTTAAGTTCTGGTTCGCCACAGGTGGTGCTGGATTTTGTCTTAGCCGTTCGTTAGCCTTGAAAATGGTCCCTATGGCCAGGTAAATATACTTTAAATAATGTTACTTAATTCTTTTCGGATATACTGTTTTCAAATGAAAAAAGATCTACCACCATAGAAGGAGAACGTAAACAGTTTACGACTTGATATCATTTTTATGCGTTATTAACGACAGCAATATAAATAAATTTTATTTTTATTCAATTCAACGTTTTTATAACACATAATCCTCATGAAAAGGTTTTAAAGTATTCTATTGTGGATTTGGAATTGAAAGACTGTTTTTGTGGCTTTATTCACAACTGTGCCTTATATTTATTTTAAAGCGTGCCTACTTTTATATACAAAGAACGGTTCCCAAAATGAATGATTCAATAAAACTAGATTTTTTTTCAGTGGTTTTCAGCGAAAATATTCTTACGTGTAAAAGAATTTTAAAATTCTTCGACAACAGGTGTAAAAGTCATTTAAATCGTTTGAAAGCAAATAAATAAATTAACTCGTATTAGAATTCTTGTCCGATTATCGTATAAAATTTACTTGAAATTCAAATTGTTGCATGCTAAAAGCGACTGCTTTTTTATTTTTAACGAAATTGCATGTAGTTTTAGTTTTGTTCAACATAATAAGATCATGGGACTTGTAAGAAAGCATTTCTTGTTGTTTTTTTATTAAACTAAATACATTATTCACTCACTTATCTGATACACACAATAATTAACATTTATATAGAGTGTGAAAGAGTCAACAAAAGGGTACATCAGAGGAATACACATGCAAAGAAAAACATTTACATAAAACGATTACAAGTTCGATAAAGTTGTAATTGCAGAAAAATTGCCAAAAGTCAAAAACCGTTACAAACTAAAGTAAATGATAATTTATGTTATATATATGTAATGATATACAATTTACTTGTAGTTGAGTAGTAATTTTAAAAAAATTAATTTTAGTTCTTGTACTATATAATAATGTTATTTTATCATCACAATTATATTTTGAAATAAGTACAAAAAAGTCATATATCGATCAACTCCACTCGATTCTGTTATGTTTTGTGCAATTTTCACAATAATAATGTACTATGGGTAAGAATTTTAAATAATATGTTGATATCTGTCGGTTGCCACCTGCTGTTTCCTCTCTTTCTATATATATAAAATCGAAAACCACACACACGTGTGCAATCTTTCACAATTACCACTCGAAATTGTAACCACCATCCAATTCCAGCATCCCCCCATCATCCACTGTCAAAAATTGGATACAATTTCATACGAAAAAAATAATATTAATGTTTTATACTTAACTGAAAAAGTTTCCAAAGCAGATTTCCAAATTTTGCTTTTAAAGAATTAAATTAATTAGACGGAATTAAGAAATTTAATAATGCTGTTTTAGACATTTGTCAAATGTAATTAATTATTACAATGTTTTCTCATTTTAGAACGGCTTTATTGAAATTTGTCCTTTGAAAAAGGTTAAATTAAAAAAAAATTGTTGTATAAGGATGAATTTTTGTCAAACAGTTTAATTTCATTGTACCACCTGAAGGTTTGTAATAATTTAATATGTACACACAGTGGGATTAACACAGATTTAAATAAATCTGAATACACATTCCACAAACACTCTGACAAGTTACAGTATAATTTGTGGCTTCAGATATTATCCAAAATTGTGTGTCCGTTGCTGGATAAATGTTACCTACATTAAAATTTTGACGAGCAAAATTATTAGCAGTAAAACTTTTTCACGTTTCTATAAAATATGCAGTTCTACTTGCATATATTATCTAATATTATCGTATAATTAACCATGTTACTAGTATAATTAATATATTGCAATCAGGAAAAAACTTGTTCTCTTGAAATCATATTATTAATCGGTTCAACATTATTGAAATAAGCTGTTTTTTTGCAATCGAATAACTAAAACAGGAGTGGTTTTTGATTTATTACAACAAAACTGTTAAAATTTATATTAATTTTATTAGTTTTTGAAAGTTTTGTTGAAGAAAAGTGAAGGTATAAATTTACAAAAGCTTCCCCTCAATGCAAACGAATAAAAGAATTTAACAGTCCCACACGTTTAATTGGCTCCAGATATTTTAGTGCTCATTAATTTTTATCTCTAGACATTTCAGGCATTTTTTTTCTGTATCTATACACACATATATATTGTATGTGGCTGCCGTTAGAATTGGGGAATGAACGTTTTTCTTGTGTATCATTGGAAAGCGGATTTTTCGTTCAAATTAATGGGTTACGTTTGTATCTAATCAGCTGTCAATTAAAGAGATCACTTCAGTATTTGTCGGAACAACTTTTAAAAGAATAACACTGGAGATAAAAAAAAGGTTGAAATGTATTCACATCTGGACATAGGGAAAACATATAATTAAATGATGTGCAGAAAATCGTAAACATTTTTTCCATTCTTATTATGCAAACGTATTTATTAAATTATATATTTTAGCACGCTGGTTAACAAGTTTATGGTTAATAAAATAAATTCGTAACAGGTATAATAATTCGAGAACTGCATTTGTAAAACGATTATTAATGGTTACATGCTTGAAATTTAATTAAACTAAAAACTGTTCTTTCGAGAAAAAATTTTATTTATTCTAAATTATGTTAATTAAAATATGAAATGTATTGTCATCATTTTTTTTATAGATGTTATTTAAATAATAGATATTAGTAACTTTATGTCCTTTTGGAGAAATGTCTTTTAATTATTTTTTTCAAATATAATGACTAAACATTCCTTTTGTAGTTTAACGTCTTAAATTTTTCTTGTTTTCTTCGGGTCTTATTTGTGTGTGTGGTTTTTTTATTCTTGTGCCAAATAATGGCAATGTCGAATCAGCTTTATTTCGTGAAACGATTAATCTAGTTAGGCAGTTTTTAAATGCGAACAAACACACAATGTTCGATAAAACTGCTCATTATGAAATACCCCGGCGAGATCCTCTAATTTCGACTTCTATACAGGACTAAATTGCAATATTTTATGTTTGGAACCGAATGGACAAAAAGGAAACAAAGACCCGAATATTCCAAATGATTCGCATTACAAACAGCCAATTATAGATCAGAAACTAAAGACCTTTAAAGTCTGTCAAGAAATTGCATTTTATTAAAGAACGCATTATTTTTTAGACTGCTCTTCTTCACTTGATGTGATTATTTTTTCGATTAAATAAAAAATGGTATAGTGTTAATGTTCGATTGTGTGGAAAATGTGTATACGTACGTGATGAAATTTCTTCATAAATCTTTGCGGTTACAACAATTTTATAAAAGAAATTAACCGACAGACATGTATTTTCCACCAACACCGCCATAAATAATTAAAAAGGATATAAACGTTCAATGGACCGATAATTTCCTCCCCATTTTTTTTAATTTCCATTTTACAGTATTTAATTCCGTGGAAAATTAGGCATTCGGTGCTGGAGGAGGAAAATTAATTTTTTTTTGTACTTCAATTTTCTTTCAATCTCGCAAGAAATTCTCTCTTTTTTAATAAATTTCACATTTTATCCTTAACTCTTTTTTTCCGGGATAATTCTTCGTTATTTTAATCTTGTTCTTTTAGCGTGCGCCAGCTTTTTACCATCTCATTGTTACATAATTGGATTTTGTTGTGTAAAAGTCACAAAAACCGACAAGCCATACAAATCTACAATAATTGGTCATGAATTTAATACGTTCGATTAATAGTGAAAAGGTAGTTTTTATTCTTATTCAATTTAACGCATTATTTATAAATAATTTCTCATCATACGATTAACCTGTGTTGTTGTTTTTTCCATCTATGTATAATAGAATTTCCCATTTTGATCACATTTATTGTGTTACAGTGGTGGCAAGTTCATTGGCACAGGTGAAAAAATCCGCCTACCGGATGATGTAACAATGGGCTATATTATTGGTAAGTAGAAAATCGAGGAAATGTCAATTAAAATAAAACACCACAATTACTTTAAATTACTAACAATGACATGGCCATTTTAACTGACACCTACACAAAATTATTGTTTGTTACACAATGGGGGGTTTATGTTTTTCTTTTAGAACATCTACTGAAGAAACCACTAACCGTTGTGGACCAGTTCCATTCCCATCTTGAGCCCATGAAATTTATCAGAAGAGACATACTTAACGATCAGGTAATTATACATAATTGTAATTTGTTATAAAATTTAATCGCTGCACTATTAAACTGTACATACTCGAGTAATTTTCCACAATTATTGGCCATTACAAGAGATTACACCACCAATATAGAATAAAACTAGTTTAAACTTACAAAAAAATCACTTAATTTACAACAATTTTACAAAATGTATTAATTAAAATGGATCCAATTAATTTCACTAGGAAAATTTATGGAATCAAATTCCTTCGAGTTATGCAAATGTTGGATACTTTTAATTAGTCGGTCCACTAAAGAGAAAAAAAAGCTATATTCTATATAATTTATATTATTTTTTTCTGAATGAACAAAATATGTTTTCGTTACACACCTCCTACGGTTAAAATTTATCGTTTCCTGCTCCAAAAACCTGCCGATCAACAATGTTTTAAAAAGCTATCGAAAATCATAAACAAGCAAATTATATTAACTAGTCCGATATACATAAAATTTTAATTAAAATACAAATCGAAATCTTCATGAAAATGACAACATTTCATATACAAAATAATTATATATTGTTCAATAAATCCAATTAATTTTTTTTTGTAGATATCATTTAGTTATGCTCGCAACAAGGATGAATGGAATGTCGTTAAAATTGAAGGATTTGATGTTAAATATGATCCCAATAGGTGGGTATTTATTTATATACTTTCAGGTTTTTGACGACTCTTAATTAGAATGTATTTTCGATTTTATTAACGATTCTGCATTTTTTAACCAAAATTTATGGTCTTCTATGTCTTATTTTGTTAAATAAATTCAATTAACTGAATCGCACGTATTTTAACAAACACATTTCTATTTTAATAAAATTTATCTCACTTTTGAAAGTAAGTGGAGAGTATGAAATTTACAGACTGGACCTTTGGGTCAGCCTTAAAAGCCACCAAAACCTCTAAACACCATGGAAATTAATCTAAAATCTTAACAAAGCACCCCTTCAGGTATACCAGTTTCACATTTACGTTTCGAGTAAAGTAAAACAATAATTTACATAATAAATTTACCTTATTAAACATAAATATAGTGCAAGTTGTTCTGTTTCCTGCCTTGAATTTCCTGTATATACATCTTAAACAAACATCCATTGGTACATAAATAATATAAATTCACTAAGAATCTTTATATAGTTAACTGTAAGACGTTCAATTTATTAGACGTTAATTTATATCAGAGAAATGGAAAAAAGGGCATAAATATGTTGGAATGCGCGCATTAAAAATGATACCACCTGCATCCTTGTCTTTTTTCCATCAACTTGTATGCAAGTCTAGTCAAAAATGATGCAATTTATTGCCTGCCTGTAACGGTTACACTTCCAACAATAATTATTAAAATTGTCGTCCTTTTTATACATTATTTAAAACGCTGACTTGACATTATTTAATAGACTTGTCTTTATTTTATTTTTTTTTCAGATTTTTGTCGTTGCACTGCTTCTTATTCCCTCAGTTCAACTACTGTCCCAGGTGAAGATTCTTCATAGACAACATAATAATAATTAAAAAAACCGACTGATGTATAAGACAGAAATTCCTCAACATGGAACTTATTTTGTCATTTTATTTAATTAACAATTTTATATTAATACTTGCAATTTCAACCAAGTATCTGTGATCTTTTTTATTTTGTATATTATTTTTTGAGTATGTATGTATACCTGTTTGGTACGTAAATTGATTAAATATAGTAGTTTATTTTGTTCACAATATATTAACTAGTCCACAAAACAAAATTTAGACTTGCTTTTTGTACAGTTAAATATATATCTTATTAAAATATGTACTTTATTTGTAAATATGTACACCAATAATTAAACAACCAAGAATTTTAACACATATGAACAAACATAGGTATTTTGTAGCTTTATTTTGTGATATTAAAAACGAATGTGTAGCTATTTTTAAATTTTATATATTTACATAATTATTATATATATATCAAATTTTGTAACATAATAAAACTGTATAATATAATGTATAATTTATATATTATAAGGGTGCAATGTAATAAAAAAACTCCACTGTAAAAATAATAATTATTTGCTCAACATTTTATATAATGAAATGTTTATATAATTCAAAATGTAAATAAATTTGTTATAATAATAATTTTAATAGTATTATTTATTTACGGTAATAAATTTAACTATTTTCAAATTGCTAATTTATTCCATTGAAATAAATTTGTAAAACTACAAACTGCAAAACATGTAATTGGTATGAATGCGAATAAGTAGATCTAAAATGAAATTGATGCAATTCGTGTTAAATTAACGCTAAAATTCCCAAGAGACCTTGTGTATATTTATACAGTATAAGATTATTACATCGAAGTGGTTTTGGAGACATAATAACATGAAAATAATTTCCATATTTGTAGAAATCTCCTAATAAAACTTAAACCGTTTAATGGGAAACTAATTTAACAAGATTAATAAATGTTATGAATAACAAAAATAGTGCAACTAAAATCATCATCGTGAAACTCTGAAGCTTTAAATTTTATTAGTGTTCTCATAGCAAGGTATAATGTTAGTTATATTTGTTTGGGTCTAGATAAATTGAAATATGTATTACTATATATATTGTGCAAATACAAAACATTTTGGGATTACCTTAATTATCCATACCGAATAGGGGGATATAGAATTTCAGTGTACTGAAACTTCCTACAGCGTTCCTCTTTTCATCTTTCCTTCACATCGTCATCACTTGCGACCTGGTGCTGTTGGTTGTGGTTTTAAACTAAATTTTGGAATTTACAAACGATTCAGTGTCCCGAAAGACATAAAGAGACACGCCAACATACACCCCAAACTACCCTTAATTTAATATAAACTGCATTATACTGTGAATGAAACGTTTTATTATGTACAGAAGTGTATCTGGCTTAAATTTAATTTGTGGCCGCTTTTCATACATTTTTAATATTACATTACATTTGAAGCCAATTATAATGTGTAAGTGCTCACTTTACTGTGATTTATCGTTCAAGATTATTGGGCTGAGACTTCTCTAAGCAAATGATGGTATTTGTCGTAAAATCGTCTATATTGTTGGACATTGAAGTGCAATAATTTAAGGCTCAATTTATCGTATCGATTAGGTTGAAAATGTCTGCATAGTCCATTTATAGTAAATACAACTAAATATATTAACATAGGAAAAAACGCATGCAAAAGTCATGGAATAATCTCGTATATATGCCAAAGTGATCATGTTAATGTTGTATCGATTTTATGTATATATAGTTGAAAAGTGAGCTTATTGGATTGAAAAGGGTTGCTTTAAACATGCATAGTTGATGTGTTGCGCATTTACACCCCGTATACCGCACTTTTGAATTTTTAAATAGCGTTGAATACCTTTACAAACTATTATTGCAAAATTTATTAAATCGAAAATGTATTAATCCAATTTCGTTGATTGTTGTGACAAAGAAACACGTTTTTGTCCTTTCCGTATCAAACGTATCTATAATGGATCTTATTTCAATACTATGAAATCGAATCAATTTAAACGCTTTTATTGGCAGTTCCACTAATTCCCAAAGTTCATATTGCCAGTTAGATTCAAGGATAAGGATACAATTATCTTAACAATCACTTCCTGCAGTATAATTGGGAAGGTAATCCTAATTTGAATGCAAATTCCTTTAATCATTTACGTTTGCGGCCAAAATAAATTTTCTACAAGAACTACGATTATAATAAAGAATGAACAAACTAATATTAAGAAGTTATCTTAGTAAAACAGTGCAAGAAAACACGATCAAATGGAGATCAATATTAAATCTACTAAAGGGTTGTTAAACAGATTTCAACCCCTTTTATCGTGCTGCTAAGTGAACACACATTGACTTTACGATGGGAATTCATTATTTAAGTTCTGTGATATGAATTAAAGCTCAACATTTTGTGCATTCCACTACATATACGTATAAATACAATTTTGGCCGTTGAAGATAAGTCAGAGCTAATTTCAGCTTGAATCCCTCATCAAGCAAGTGATGTTATTATTACATACTAAAGCACTGTATTAAAATTTATTTGCATTGTCCAAACATGGGACAATATCATTTGCCGCCCAATAAACGATTATATATTATCAATAAATGTCACACATTAAATCTAACGAGAAGGAAGTACCTAGTAATATGTCAGGGTGTCAAAAAAATTCATTTTTTACAGGGCACATACTGAAACCGATTTATATTCGTTTGTGGAACAGTTTTCCGTTACATTTGATAAAAGAAAATTAAGACATCAGATACCACATATAAATTTTGTTTTGTAATAAAAAATTTTTTGCTATAAAAAATTGATTAGGCACGAAAGTATATAGATTTTCATGATTACAGTAATAAAAACACGTATAGGAAATGTTTTTATGACTAGTTTTTTATTATTGGCACAAGATGACTTCTTTTTGGTGGGATGCTTTTCATTTCATCTGTAAAACTGAATGTTTATAGCGGACAAGTTACGATTCAAAATCGAATGAGGACCCTTCATAATCAAAAATACATTACGATTTGAGCATAGGAATAGTTTTCCACATTGGATTGTCTTATCCTGGGAAATTATATACCAAACACTGTTTTCTATTTATTTTTATACAAATTTTGTGCTTAAATTATTAATCATTCTTGTTTACTTATGTATGTCTCTGGACTAATTTCAAAAGATACGATTAGTTTTCAGTTTTCTAATAAATATAGTGTCACCACAACATTATTAATGTTGTTTTTCTCTTTCATAGATAAAGTAACAAAGTACATAAATAACACACCCCTTTCAATTTATTTAAAGATCGATGTGTTTGCAATAAAAGATGAACACGGACTTTTATTAAAAATAATATGATGGAAAATGACAAATTAGGTATATCTACCTAATATCCAATTTAAAATTGAAAATTAAGTTTAAACTGTATACTACATATATATCTTCGGGTCTATTTTGCAAACTGCATGATTGTAAAGAAAATATAAAACTTAATGTTTTTACAAAAAAAGTATTCCTCCCATTTTACTAGTTTCAGAGGAATATTGGATGCTGCCTTTTGATGCATATACATCTATTATCTCTTCTTATATTGTTTACTAAAATCTATTTTCATAAACTTGTTACTTCATAATAATTTACAATAAAGTTAGAGTATTCAATCTTATTAAAGTTTAAAACTTTGTTATTATCAACGTATAATAGTTTACTCTTTGACAATATTCACAATTTAACATTTATTGAGAACTCCCAGTGTTTAATGGGATTTGTGATTCAATTACAGTTCCACATCACGTGTTGTCCTCCCTGGGTCTTAATGGAAACACACACACAATAATACTTAATCACTGGATGTGTACCATGCAAATAGCAAGCAAATTGAATACCAATGGGGATGAGAAATATTTAATTTTGTGCCTCTTATTAGTCTTAATATTCATTAATGTAGATTGCTAGTGATACCTACATTGATAAGGATCGGGAACCTGATATCGATAATAAACTATACACATTGTATTGTTTTAGATCGAATTTCAGACCAACGGTTTACAATGAAAAATTGTTTGGGGGCTTTGGGGTTTGCACAGGTCAACAGAAAACCTATTATACTACTATCCAGTCTATATATATATTTCTGGCAATGAGAAACGTGAGAGGAATAAGACAATTTTGTATTCTTTACTGTTTCAATAAAGTTTTATTTTATGATGTTAATATTGAAAGGGGATGATTTTGAAAAGAAGCTTTGAAAAATTCAAATTTTGAATATGTGTTGCCCTCTCTCGATTGTATCTTTAATGAAATTTAAAAAGTCGAACACGATCAATAAATGGAATCTGTAAAAAATCGATATTATCTTTAGTACATTTCAGTACATATTTATTTTATATATCGGCTGTAATATAATAAAATTGAGCTAATATCTATAGAAAAACAATTTTCCTAAATCCATTAAAATAACGGATATAAAGTGTAAGTAGTTTATAATAAAAAATGTAGCTATTAAAAGTTTTGGAAAACTTAACCTCAGATTCCAATAACGTTTTAAATCTTTCAGTAAACACTGTGATAAATCTCGGATTTCTTTCTTGTTTTTATTTTTTGGACCAAGGATTTATGAAACTGATTAAATCCAAATGGATCCTATATTATGTGAACTAATGGAAACATTACCCTGTCGTACTAGTCAATTCGAACAACTTTATAATCTGTTTGCTTATAAAGATGAAGTATTTGTCGACAATGTTTACGTTTACGGTGGTCCAAGTGTAGGTAAATCTGCCGTAGTAACGTCCTTATTGAAAAAATTGGAAATAAATTACGCTGTTATAAATTTGATTGAATGTTATACATCGAAAATCTTATTTGAAACGATTCTCAATAAATTGTCTGGCCATAGAATTGATCCGAATAGGGGACAACCGTACGCCAAATGTGATAATATGATGGATTTTCTATATAATATAAAAAAATGTTCAGAAAATGATGTGGATCTAAATGGATCGATTTTAATACTTGATAAAGCTGAACAACTAAGAAGCATGGATTTTAATTTATTGCCCGCCTTTCTACGTCTCAGAGAATTGTCTGGTATATCAATTTCCGTCATATTTCTATCAGAAATTGTATTTGAAAAGTATTATGCTAAAACAAACATTGTTGAACCATTGAAAATATACTTTCCGCAATATAATAAAGATGAATTGTTGAATATTTTATTGTTGGATGTTGGGAATGCACATCAAATGATCATTAATAATTTTAATGAAGCAATACAATTTGATGTGGATTTCTATCGTAATTATTTGAATGTGTTTTTATCTGTATTTTATCGTGCTTGTCGCGATTTATCCGAATTACGTCATATGGCCGCATTAAACTTTTTAAAGTATTGCGAACCAATAATAAACAAAAAGCTCAGTATGGGCGACTCATACGGTCTTTGGAATCATATATCGCCTGTCCTGAAGGCGTCCTTGGAAGTGCTCTACTTGAGAGTTTCAACAGAACAAACAATTAAGACGAACACAACTGAACAACATCAACAAAAACTCAACATTTTACAACAAACAAACTTTATGTCGGTTACAAAAGAAAAGTTTCTTGCACAAAGTTTAGAGTTGCCGTTTTATGCAAAATATCTATTAATTGCTGCTTACCTAGCCAGTTACAATTCGGCCAAAGAGGATAAAAGATTTTTTATGAAATATCATGGTAAAAAAAGGAAGACAATGAAGGATGTTAAAGCGAAAAGCAAACTTCCAGAACAATTAAATACACGACTGGGACCGAAAGTGTTTACATTTGATAGACTTTTAGCTATATTTTATTCAATATTGGATGATAAAGTTGGGTTTAATAATAATTTGTTGGCACAAATATCCAGTTTAGTTGAATTACAATTATTAACAACGGAAAATTGTTCACTGGATGGACAGAAATATAAGTGTAATGTAAATTTTGATTTCATTCAAAGCGTGTCGAATATGGTTGGTTTTAATATAAGGCACTATTTAAGCGACTTTTGTATGTATTCCTAATTTAAATAAATTTATTTTTCTATAAAAAAGCTTTATGTTTGACTATAAACATAAAAAATTAGGTCAGTTTCCTTATACTGCATTTCCGTTCCATAATCGAATCATATACTTAGTTTGTTTCCACTAAAATATATATACTATTATTCTAACATTTTTAATAGAACTCCATTAAATTTATTACTAAGATTATGTCATTCTGAGTTGATGGACTTTTATGTTCAAATAAATCCCAATTTAATTTCTAAGCTATTTAAAAGCTCAAAAAAAAGTTATATATGACTTATATCGGAATTTCTTACGTAAAAACAAAATAAAGAAAGACAAACTTTCTGTCAATAAAAACGTTAAATATGAGAGCAAAACAAAAAACTAGATAAGGTAAGTTTAATATCTGGGTCGCATGTGAGCGATTAAAAGTTTTGCAGCCGCAGTGGATTTAATTTTCGGCTTTGTATTGTAAAGGGTTGATTCTATGTAAAATACTTTAATTTTAGGCAACATTACAACAAAACAAAACGGGTTCCAACAAATAAGTACAACACAATAGAATTTTGTTACATATTTATCGAAATTTATCAGCTGTGTACTTCTGATGAATAGAAAGAAAACATAAATAAAAATTACTCTGTTGAATTGTAATTGTTCTTATTTTCGAATTGTACAACTTAATTCTCTTGATAAGCCTTTGAGGTCTTCTGTACCACCATAAACTCTATCGAAAAGTTTAATCTGAAGCTAAAAGTTAATTAGTCTTAAATTTAGCGATTTGTTATTCCAAAAAAAAAACTAGCAGATTTTAAAATATGAGTTTTTAGTTTAATTTTGATGCAAGTTATACAGTCACTTGTAAAATAAATGATGATAGATGTAACTTTTTCTTTTCGTATTTTAATATTACACCCGCAATTTACTAGTTTAAATAAAAGTTCAAAAGACGGATAGAACATTCTGGGTAAAAAGTTGCCAAATTAGATATTCTATTTTTGACAACTTTTTTTTAGTACAACACACTGTGCTTGAAACTTCTTCCAACCACCATCATCCAATAACTAGTGTTCTTGGATGGAAAACACGATGACGATACATCGGTTAAGGGATGATTAAAATATGTGCTAAAAAATTTACTCATCAATTAACATCGATTGTTTGTAGCCGTTTCGCAAAATGATGAATGATAAAAAGGCGTCTGTGTGCAGAATGGAAAAAGGAATGAGTTTGCCATTCTATATATTACACACTTTATACATGGTGGTGGAGCTTGCGTATCGCTACCCTATCGATCTGGCCACCCTGCTGCTAGAGCAAACTCCTGGTGGAGAAACCGTTATGACCTCGGACCTTCTGCAGTTGAGTTTCGAACGCCGTCAGGACGAACTTATACACGTTTTGATTATCAGGCCGTGATTTGTGTGTATGTGTGCCATGTAGAAGGGGGTTGTTTGTCGAAATATCGCACACAAACACACACCAATAATACAAGAAACTCCTTCACTGCCCTATATATGTATATATATTTACTAGAATCTATACTATTAGAAATATGTGTCGTTATTGTAGCGCGTTTCATCTCCGTCGTCAAATTTACCAAAGATATTTTTAATTATAGACTCAATCAAATTATACTTGAGTGAAAAGAAAAGTAATAAATTCTTAGATATATTTTAGATTTATAGATTCAATCAAATTATTTAAAGGACAAATTTGGTGCTAAAAATAAATATAAGTCGCGAAAAAGTTACATACATTAATTTTCTAGAATTTAAAAATTATAATAATACGGTTTGTGAATAATTAATGCAATTAGCCTTGATTATAAAATAATTGCAAAAACACTCTAAAATATATTATAAACATTGAATCACAGTAAAAGCAAATTATAATTGTGTTCTCTCCTACAGTGCAATTTAATATAATTATTAGAATATAAGTAGAAAATGTTGTATGCGAATGGCGGTGCACTTTTATTTCATCTAATTTGTTAAATAAATCATGTATAGTGCGGTATTCTAGTTTAATGGATGGCTTAATTAGTATTTTCCCTATGGGCCATAGTGTTTAAACGGCATTTGCATTTTGGAAAAGACGTACCGCTATTTATAACAAAACTAGTGATTTGTTCCCACCCCTTCTATTATCACATAGAATGCTATTTACTATCTGATAGCTAGTTATATCAAATTATTCATAATGACCGGTGAGTATATCCATTAATTACGGATTATTATACATAAATAATAATTGTTTGTTATGTTCATATAATTACATTGCGATTTAGATATACATGTTTGGTTATTTTTGGTAAATTAGGCCCAAGGTGTACGTAAATACACGAAATGTCGAGAAAACAAACTCATAAAACCGAAAAGTGACATGATAATTAGATTTTTTTTATGACTGAATTCTTTTACCCTAATGGTGTGGTTGTTCACTCGAAACACAACATTTACCCCACATCATTATTTAAATTAAGAAAATCATTTTGTTGGAAATTCGAAAAGAAAAAGTCATTTCAGTCTAAAAAAGGGTATACTTTCAACAATAGTGCTACGAAATTTGATTTTAAAAACGTTTTCACTGTACAACTGACAGGTTTAAAAAGCTTTTCACGCCTTTATTGTCATAAAAATGATGGACAGTGTCATATAAATGTTATTATAGGATCATTTTATAAATCCAATCTATTGCGGATTTTTGCTATTCTCTATTTGAATATATATAGGTCTATGTAAAAAATCGTCACAAACATTATTCGTTGTCATAAAACAAATTGTACGTTATAAATTTATTATTTGATTTATGTTTGATCAATAAACACAAAAAAATATATACAGAAAATAGAATTTCCATTATTTAAGCAATTATCGAACATTTTTACTATAATTAATTTTTCATAGATTAAAAGCAGTCTATTGAATTATTAACTCGCAAAAAAAGGAAACTAAACAATAAGATTACAAAATGAAAAAACATAATTTTCCTCATTTCAAAAAACTTTTTAAAAACAGTTAAAACAAAAAGTTATTTGCGTATCGATTGTGTAAAAGAAAGAAAAGTTTGCCCATCACTGGCAAGATGATGAAAAAAACGGCGACCATTTGTTCTGCTTCATCTTTTATCGTTTCAATTCAGTTCCAGCTTCACATAGAAAAAGACGAGCTTTTTCATAATTTCGGCCTAAACTTGTAGTTCGTATACAATGGGACATTCTTTAGCAAGGGCAGAGAAGAAGAAACGTTTTTACCGTGCAGTAAAAAGATAGATTTACGTAATAAATAGTTAGTACAAAGCCATTTTATTAGAGTAACAAAGAAAAATGCGTTGTTTAGCCAGTTTTGGCATTGATTCAAATGTAAATGGATATTTTCATTACTGTATTACAACATTTCTGTAACAATCGTATATATTTCATTTAATTTTCGTCATATATATTTGAATTAAGAAAAGTTTATTGTAAAGTACAAGGAATTATCTTTGCTTTACTTGGTTAATATTTTCTCAGGGGAGTTAAAAACAAGTTCACCACAAAGTGGATTTGCGATAAAGGGCCCATTATAGACCGTGTATCAGTCAATATCATATACTAGCTAAAAGTCAATAATACCTATATATATTGTTTGAAACGCACTTGTAAAAGCGTTTTTTCATCCACCAGAAAAAGAAAAAGGAATCTTCAAAGATTGTCCAATAAAATATCGTGTATTGTATTTGAAAAATGTAGTTTTGTTTGTGTGTGTGTTTTTGTGACACATTTTAAATGACTCTCATAAGTAGGAATAATTTTGGACAATATTTTACAACATAAAAAGGTCATATGGAACAAACAAATGTGGGTTATATTATTGTGAAACTGTTGCAATAAAATTGCACTACTTTCAAGCACTTAATACTCTGCTTTATCCATATAGAAGCTTCTAAATTGTACACCTAGGAAGGCGCCTTTCTTGTGCCCGTTGTGGGATTAAGAAGGATTTATTTTAGCCATTGTTTATGGATGATGTGCATTATGTAAAGGTATAAGGAGTAAATCAAGAAAATATATTGTACGAATTTATTTGTTCAAGAAAAATATGTAAATCATGATACAATTGTGTATAATTGACAGGATTTTGTAGCTACAATTTTCGTAGACAAACATTATCTGTACGAATATATAGGTAAATTCCCATGATAAACATGTGCTACAGATTTTCATCATATCCAGCACCACCAGCTACCTACCCCGAAGCGATTTATTCATAAAATTACAGTAAAACATTAACAACGGCTAGAAAATTATTTCCAACTTGATGGAAACAGTTTTTTTTTTTGATATTCTGCAGTGGAAATTTATTAGCTGCAATCTCGTATGAATTATAAAAATTGTTTGTATTTTTTTCTGACAAATACTCCGATTTATAAATCTCTTAAAAGTTATTCTTTTGTAAAGTATTTGTGAAAATCCTCGTTATTTTGAAATGTTAAAAGAAGTGAACACCTGCAAGTTTCATCTTATGTATGTAACAAAAACTGAAAAATATATTTTATATCCTGCAACCATTTCCTTTTTTTGGAAAGTGTAAAATTTATACTCTGGTAGTGGTATTTTCACTTCGTTAAACAAAATGTCAAAAATGTTATGCGTATATAATTTGAAATCCAAATATTTGTCTTCTTCTGATGTCTGCCTGAAGAAAAATCATTCATTTTTACTTTGAAATAGTAATATGTACGAAGCTTTATGAATAAATTTACAAGATTGAGTAGCACAGAATAAGTTTTTAGCTTCTAATCTCTAGCCTTACAAAAGGGAAATTTAATTATTCCTTTATCAGCTCGACTAGGTGCACATTATATCGATACTATGCCATCCTGTTTCACATTCAAGGGTAGTCGATGTTTCTTATATAGTTTCCATCTCATTTTGAAAGCCCATTAAAGAAAAGTGGATCATATGAAAATACATCCAACACTTCTTCAGGGCTGGCTTCAGTCCAAATCAGACCGATAATTTACTTTCAATACAAATCAAACATAAAATGGAAATTATTTAATGATTTTGAAAATTAACTGAGTACAAAAGAGTTTATTACAAAAAAATTTAATACTTGCCTCTCGAGCAATAAAATGAATAATCTAAATGTTGCAGCAAAGTTTTTGGGGACAGAAAATATTGTCTAATTCGTCAAATTAACTTAAGAATGATATAATTGTTTAAGGTAATCTCTTACAAGTATCCTAATAAATTCTAAGAATATCTTTAGAAATTTCAGAATTAGCCCAAAAACAGCAAAATTTTCTCAATTTCCATCAAATGTATTCTATACATTCCATCTTATTCTATTCTCTATTCATAATTGTAACATTTTCAATCACACAGGCAAGTATACAGAGGACAGCCTTTACTAGGATTTTTTAATCGAAAATTAGTAAAAAGCCGGGCCTGTTTTCCACCCCAAAGATCACTTGCCAGTCTTCTAAAATACGAATACACACCTTCGCACAATATACTCAGTTTACTCAAATAAGAATTTTTTCTTTCCAAACTAAAGCAGTTCATTTTCGTATAAATTTACTTTTTAGTGTTTAATTAAATTTTAACATCAAGGAAAATGCTTTCAAAGCCGAACTTAGATACAGGATTTTAGGGTTCATTTAGAAGTTTTTTTTGCTGTTCAGTAGAGTTAATTTTTTCTAAGTACTTTATGATAATTAATTTAATTTTAATAATAAATTACTCTTCCGATGATATCGGAACAAGAATATAATAAATTATTTATTTTGAAGCACACGAATGTTTCCTTCAAACATTCATCATCATTCATCTATAATAAATTCAACGTAAAATTTATTACCAAACACAAAATATATAAGCCAGCAATTCTCTTCCACTATTAAAGATAAAAATTATATTTTATGCGATGTTGCACCTGCCCTTAAGACAGATAATCTAACTGGAATTGGTTAGGAAATAATATGGGCCTACATGCAGTATGTAGTTTTCATTGTTCCATTACGTGCTTTGATAAAAATTTCACCCCATCACCCATACTAGGTTACTAGGTAGAAAGCTTTTTCTAGCCAAGAAAATATATGGTATCGATCAGTGTAAAAAACTACTTCTTGAGCTTAGTTTATGTCTTTGTCCTGTTTTGTTGTATATAGTAGGTATACGTACATTTTTACTGAATAAGAAGGGTTGCACTGTAAAAGAGTGAAAAAACTACCCAACTACATAAAAAACATACACTAAATCCATACAACCCATTTTATGTGCAGTAAATAACTTTGTGCGATACCTACACACATATTCACTGAACAAAATGTTACTTATTATTAAGAAAACCACATCAAACAGAAGAATAATCCTTTTATTTACAATTCGCTATTATTCAAAATGGAATAACATCTTACAGTATAAATTATATTATTCGTATATCGCATAAATACGGTGTGGAAAAAATGCTGAAATGCACAAAACTGAAATTTCACTATCCTTTATGGTGTTGTGCCGTCCCAGGAGCGGTATTTTTAACGATTTTGCCCTTTTTTGATATGTTGCTGAATCCCTTTTTGCATATTACAAGATTTGCGTATTATACTAACTTTGGATTATATTGACAAATCCACCATACTATACAATTTACTTATACTTTACGGTGACAGATGAAAATTTTCACTAGGTTGTTCGAAGGAAACTATGAAAAGTCAAACCAAACAAATCCCTTCATCATCCTACGTTTTTTTATAGTAAAATCGCATCACTAAATAAATTTAAGTTTTATATATTGATTTTGTTCTCTCGTCCATGCACCGTCCTATAAACTTCCCCGATAAATACAATAATAAAGACTTATTTCCACATTTATATTTTTGAAATTTTCACATTAATAAAAATGTATTCTTTGGAACGATAAATATACTTGTATGTACAAATTTTAACACATTCAAGCCACAATTACAATATAGCTTTGTTTAAACTGCAGAATAAAAATAATGAAAAACACAAAACAGAAAACAGTGAAATCGTTTACAAGGTATCATTTGAAGCATTAATGATGTAATTGTTTCATTCGTTATATTTTTGGTGTGGAATAAGATGTAAATTGTACACCACAGTAAAGCGAAAATTTGAATTGGAAAGTCAAAGTTGGTGTGCGGGCTTTAATGTTGTTCTTCATATTAGTTGTACCCTATGGTTTTATCATTAAAAAGCTTAAAGTTTTTCTACATAATAAAATTATTTGAAATTTGACTCGTTTAATTATAAATGTGCTCCAATGTTTGTATAATTTCATTGCAAAACTTTATTACTATTAACTGTTCACAGATAATTTACAATTCTTGACACAATGAAACTATAACATTAATTTATTTCATACACAAAAACTTTCAACTCGCTGTTATGGCTTTAAACTGTTCCAACGAAGGAAACAAAATATATATCCGATATTCTGACACACTGACTTGTGCCGTTATGTCCGCAATAATACTTTCCATGTTTTATTAAAACACAGCGTCTTGCGTCTTTTACTTGAAATCCATTTTAAATTTAAATTTATTTTACGGGAGCAAAAAAATCTGGTTCTTTCGTCCATAATACATAATCCAATTTGTACATGACACAATTTCCATAAACTAACATTGCCAAACATAATAATAAAACAGCAATTTACTCTTACATACACTAACAGATATTATATTTGCACAAGGAAAATTATAAATTATAACAAACAAAGGATGGGAACGTGTTGTTATTATTATTTTATAGCGCCCTTACATCCACCGAAAAAAAATCACCATTTAACGCGTCACGTACAGATGTGGGGTGATTTGAGAGAAAAATACCTCTGGATGAGATGTAAATGAGGGAGGTTTTTCAATATGATTGATAGCATGATTTGTAATGAAGTTTCATGGCCATTGATGATAAAAATTTTTAAATCCCAATAAATTTCTAAATGGTGTATGTATGTTTATTGACTTATGAAAGAAAAATTGGACGAAATCCAAAGACAAACATTAACTGAATTTGTTATATGAATTTTGTATGTGTTTTTAAAGAAAATGAGAAAATATACGAACATATATGTTGAAAAACAACTATATTGTGTGTGTATGTGTGTGTGAAAATAATATCGCAGCATCATCAAAGTTCTGCAAACACTTGGAAAGATATATAATGCCAGTGTATATTTACAATCTTGACTTTTACATAAAAAAATATGCGGGGAGAAGATTAAACAACAAACAATGTATGTCTCTACATTCTTGTTTTCTATAACAATATGCAGAAATTTCGGCAAGTCACCGAAATTTCACTCAAGTTTCTTAATAATTCATAATTGTACTTTAAAACAAAATTTTTACATTAAAAACGTTGCAGTAGTATACAATTTTCCAAATATAAAAAGAAACTTTTTAATCAACCAATTCTTCTCCCTTTTTCATTAAAGAAAACTTTTTTATTATATTTTGTAAAAAAAAAACTCGAAGACGACAAACATTAAAACAGAAATTGTCATTTAATTCCCATAATAATTGAGTAAGTAATTGAATTTTCTTGGTGCAAACATTAATATCAATAGTTGGACCGATATGTTGGTGAGTTTCGGATGGTACAAACTGACAATGGAATGTATCATAAAGTTAAACCAGCCAGACATTAATGAGAAGTGATTCTCCAATAGTGTCTAAACCCTTGTCAAGAGCATCGCTTAATTACTTCTCCTCTTTCGTTTCTCTTCAATCGATTCATAATTGTAGATGACAATTTGAATACAATCGAGTGCATTTAAAAAACTGCCAATAGAGAATTTTTGCACCAATATAGTTTATAATCCAATATAATATAGTTTAATGTTTGATAAACTGTTTAACATATTAATTAATACAGTTGCAATTGTCCAACATTTCAATATTTGCATCACACATCGAATCATTAAATTAATTATTATCCACTATGATGTACGAAATAATCCAATCAAATGGCAGAAGGCACAAATACATGGTTCCCTTGTGTATGAGGAGCCGTTCAGGATATCATTATTCGTTTTGAATTACATTATATAGTTTTGAAAAATATATACAAAATATTAATAAAGATACATATAAAATGTTTCAAAAAACTATATATTCAAATCGAACAATAATGTGCTGAACGGCGCCTCATACGTATACTTGTGCCTGAATTAATATATCGATCCCTCGTGCGATACAAATTGAGTTTCGACAAACAGTCAAAAGTAAAATTATACTCAAAGGTAATCAAATGTTAAAAAAAAATGTCTGAACTTTCCTTCCCAAATCACCTTTATTCTATATCACCCCTTCAGCATTCATCTTAGTGTCCCTTCTGATTTTCTAAAGGTCTGAAAGGTGCTTGAATTGGTATATCTTTAGCATGAAAATGGCTGATAAGAAGAACATAACACACAAGTGGAATAGGAAAATTAAATTGAATGCCATTTTTGCATGTTGTATTATCTGTGAATGTTGTGAAATTAATGAGGCCCATATTTATTATTTCAAAAATTACATCCAAAAAATAAAAGAGAAAGCACAGAACACAACAAAACTATTATTCTGGAATAAAATGCATCTGTTTTGCGGTTTTGTACGTAAGGGGGATGTTTTTTAAGCGGTGGTGTGTTAAATGTCTTCCATACAAACAGTATATTAGAAAAACCTTTTACGTCCAAGAAAAACCACAACACTGAAACGTGTTTCGTGTATACATATATATACAGTATACACTCGAAATAGACTTCTTCCATTCTATTGTTTGAACGAATGTTTGCCTCACTAATGTATTATAAATCTAAAAAACGGCACCAACTACTTTTTATTTAAATAGAAAAATCCATGGCTCAGAAAAAATATATGTCTGTATATGGATTGCAATAAATTCTGAATCAGCGCCTATATGTATAAAAGAAAACAATACACGAACAAGAAGTTGGAATTAATTCTTGGCCATAAAAGATACCAAACGTACGTATTTTACGTATGAGCCATTTTTTTCTTGCAGGATTTATTTAACAGCCAAAATAACAGGGGTGTCTATGCTTGGTAGTCATTTATTATATGAGGACTTCAAAACCACCTGTGAAATTTTATTGGAAAACTGTCTTCGACAGATATTTAATTCGGAATCAATTGCATTTTAGAACAATAAACTAGTATTAGGTATAGGTGCATTAATAAATTTTTAATTTTTGTGGAAAATTATTATACTTGAAAGAATTTATTAGAAAACTAATAAAAGCTAGTTTCTAAATTATACCTACAATGAATATAAGAGCGACAAAATGACATTTTTAATCAATTGATAAAAATCTTTTACTGAATTAAATTTAATTTTCGTCCGTTCAACACAAAACTTGGTGGAAAAATATGAAAACGTCTATTTTTCTAGTAGACATGTATTTGGAAATGATGGTGTTGGGAAAAACTAATTTAAATTGAAAAGATCTTCATGTCACAAAAGATGACAAAATAAACATTTAACTTTATATAAAATTTTACGAATAACGTTAGCATCTAAGAATATATAAGAATATTTAATAATTTATGAAATTAATTGTAAACAAGCTGATTTACACATAAAGTTTTACTATGTAAGCAAACTATAGAATATTTCATCCACTTAAAGTGAAACGATTTTATTTAAATGCCAACAATAACTTCAGTAAATTAATCTGAAATAAAGTGTATAAGTTCGATTGCGAAACTTTACAATTAAATTAACTCTTTAACTTTATTATACGATCGAATTAAATTATTATTCAACGTTGTGTTTACTTTGATGAAAACCATAAATCTATGCATTTTGGAAAAAGTTTCACCAAAGAACGAATTTAATCATTAAAAAAAGAAAAGAACACTAAACATTTTCTCATAAAATGTACTCGCAAGTCTGAAAAATTTACTAAGAAACTTTTTTGCCATGCTGTGAAATGCGACAAACTTTTTGTGGTATAAACTTTTGAAAATTTCACCACTAATTCTACTATTTTATAAATGATTTAACGTGTACAAAGGGAACTTTGTACTCATAAAGAGCGTTATAATTTATAAATATATTGAAAAAGGAACTATAAATATCAAAAGCTTTGCTTTTATTATTAAGTATTGAAATTCATCCTCTATCTCACAAATGACGACAGACTTTATCGTTATCTCATTGTGTTCACAATGTTAACTTCCCATTTCAAATGCACCCCAAACTGTTATCATTTATTAATATACACAAATTGCAATAGTTGAGACTATTAAATGGCTCTTTTAACACTTGCATCTCTGAATATGATACCTATTTTGAATTTATTAAAATACAGAGGAAGAGCGTTCAAATTTAATAAAATATTGATAGTAGAAACTAGAATTTGAAAAGGTATTACAAAATATTACTTGTCAAATAAAAGTGTAATTAACTTATTTACAAGCAAATTGTTTATTGTACACCTTGACTTCAAGTGTTTTATATGTTAAAACATGATAGTGATTCTTGTGAACAGAAACTGAATTACTTTAGTTTTATAGGATAATTTTGTTTATGCAACAATGTAAAATTCAATAACAAATGTAATTATATATAAAATTGAAAAATCTTCACTTGAATGTAATTGCATTAAGTTGACATAAAGCAATAACATGCAGTGCTTAAGATTCGCATAAGATTAAGTTAAATGTAATAAAATTTGTCCTCGCTATTTCGGTGCTCTAGGTTTGCTTAGACTCGACATTTTGACACAAACGTCTGTCATTTATCATCATGGATCCAGTAAACAATGGCCATGATTAATATGGCAAGTTGAAGCAACAACACAACACCACATTATATAAAAGACTTGAATTGGACTTCAAAATATGCTATTCATATATAACTGAGTCTATGTTTTAATTAAAACTTAATAATATACATAACTGATTTTGTTGTTTTATCACTAATTTATATCGATTTCTTCTAGGTTTACTAAAAAGCTCGAACAAAAGTATAATAGGTTGAATTAGAGTTGGTTTATAGACCAATAAAAAGAAAAATTTTACCGAATTAGTCTTGTAGAAGTTCTGTTTAGATTATTTTATTTACTACTCAGACTGCTCTTGTTTTTATTATTATTTATTCTTGTAATTTGAGCATTTTTCGTAATTATCAGAATATTTACGGTATATACCATTAACAATTTATCAATATTATACTTAATAAATGTAAACAACCATTTTCACGGTTTTTCGTATCAAATTAAAAACGAAATGTTTTAAAACATAAGTTTTGCGTGCATATTAAATATTAATGGTCCCTATACATATTTATTTAAGTAAAAATATTATGAATATAGGTATAATTAAAATAGTTTATCAACAATATACAATCTACATAAATTAATTTATATTATAAATGGCATACCTACTTTATGTGTGGCATAAAAATTTTTATATTCTGTATAAAGGAAAATGTTTTACAACTGAAAACTACTGTAAGTTTTGAATACATATTGATATTTAAATATTTTATGTAGTTTTATTTTAAGAACCTGCCCAATACTCTTAAATCTCTTACAAATTTAATGAAAGAACGTTGCAAGTATTTATTAAATTTGAAATAAACCGAATTTTAAATGGAGTATTTAAATAATTTTTTTTTTATTTTTAACCAGACATTTTCCTCTCTCGTAATTGTAATTTTAAAAAAATGAATTGTGTAGGCATGTGATTTTATAACAAAAAAGAATATCCAAAAATGAAATAGCCTTTTGTATTTATTAAGGACGTTTTTAGCACAAAAAATTACACTAGAATGAATCAATTCTTCTGGTAATGTATTTTAGATTCAATAAAGTGAACAAAAAAAAAAAAATAATAAATCGATTTATACGATCTTCATCGTTAGTACAGTTCTTGTTAGCATGTTTTGCAAAACATTTGCATAAGGTTCATTAATATTTAAACAATTAAAGATAAATTATTTTCTTTGTTAACTGTTCTTCCTTCCTGTGCGTATTTTTGCTTAAAATTACACTTCTACAGTATACATTTTATGTCAACTAATTAAAATGCTAATCACAAATATGCCATTACACAACTCATTAACTAACTTAAATTAATGCCAAGCTAAGAATAATAATATACAAGTTAATTGTATAATTAAGAAAACAGACAAAATTTTTTCAATGCCAAACTTTTGTTTTCAGTTTGCATCCGGTTGTGGATTGGAAATAGTGTCATTTTCCTAATGTTGACAGTGTATAGTGTCAATACGGCCACCACCACAGCCGCAACCGCCTCCAAATGTAAATTGTCTGAATTCACATGCAACAATAACCGATGTATACCTCTCAATCACTTTTGTAACAATGTGAACGATTGTGGCGATTCATCGGACGAGCCACGTTATTGTACAAGTAAGTTTCAAATTTTCTATAAGTGTGGCAAAAGTTTTCGAATTAATAATAATATGGAGAAAAGCCCGAAATATACTTAATAGAATTCCATTTCGTTCACATACAAAGCAATATAACGTAAAACTTACAAGATAGGAAATATATGTCTTGTGTGTTGCAAAAGCGACATTTTGCCAAATGGAAACACCTTTTCCCATACAACCAACGGATGGGTTATATGATATATAATACAAAGTTTACGAATGAAAAAAAAACTTGTACGGATCACATGAAATTTGAATATTTATTGGGACACACATTTCATGAAACACAAGAAAGTCCAAATTTATTGTTATAGTTTTTCTTCTAGGGGAAATATGATTAAAAATATTATTTGAAAATTTATACGTTTTCACTTCGGTGTATAGAAAAGTACATATATACTATTCTTGTTTTGGTTGTCGTAAATCCCCGATTTGAATAAAATATCTTTAGTCAGCAAGTGCGATATAGACTTTTGAAAGAAAACTTTTGAAATTTAAACATCCCCCACAACGGCCATAACAATTCCCTTTCGTGTTTACAGGATGCAATCGCACTTATTTTGGCGTCATTGGTAAAACTTACGATTTGGAATTACATCGACCGAAAGAAGATAAAGTGCCGTTTATTTGTCATCTAACTTTTACGGCTGGTGGAAAGGATTTCGGCGATCTTGTACAGGTTTGTAATCAAAATACAATATTTTGATAAATATTTCCGTGGATTATGTGAAATTATTTGAATTTGAATATATATGAAAGGCATTAGTTAAAGTCAAGGACAATCCCTGTATTCAAAGATAAACCCACAACTAGATAAAATGTATCCATTTATGTGGTCTGACCTTATTCCTAGACGCAGCTTTTAAGCCGCACCATCACTAAATTTGAATGGTTTATGAAGTCGAAATTGGAAACAATGTACAAAATGCTAAAACCACACATATTATTTCATTATATTGAAAAATTTATTATAATCTCTGTATATATTTCGTATTGTGAATACATTAAAGCGAAAAATTAAATTTGCATTTTGTATTATATAGAGAATGTGTGTAATTTTCATGATATGAGGATAGAAAATGGATTTAATAATGCAGCATTAAAAATATAAGCTCCTTTTATCAATATGGTAGACGCTATATAAAATAAATAAATGTAGACCGTAAAAAGATTTCGCTTGCACTTTAGTTTGATGACAAACAATTCTTTCAGAACACTGTTATGACATCTGAAAGAGTTTGCTGAAAAGTTGAACATATATATTTGAATTTGGAAACTATAACTGTGTAACGGACTGTGAAAACTGTCAAACTTTTTATTATTTTTATTTCTATATATGCATTTGAAGTATATCATTTATATTACATTAGCATATTAGTTGAAAAAGTTCATAACTCAATAAAAATTTTAATTTAGACAACCTTTCAATATTAATAACAACCAAATGGAAGTAAATCGAAAACTCCATTCCATTGTTATTTGTTTTCAGTATACCAAAGTGTGAAAAAGTGACCAAGTCCAGCGTATTTGTATGAAATCGATAAATCTATAAAAATCCTTGCAATACGTACATATATAAATTTTTCTTTACACAAAATATACACTATACAGTAAAAATAGGAAAAGGAAAAATAATTCCAATTTATTGGCCACATTTACTCGTATTGATTTCGAGATTTCCTAGAGAAAATCAAATCTATTTGTGATAACGTATTTTAGATAGTGTTTATACGATTCCGTGCAAAAATATATAGAACGAACACACAGAATGGAATTGCTTAGTACTTTAATCTTCTCCAGTTAAGTTATTACCAATAAATATTTTCCAGTTAACATTCGACAGTTTCACGTTGGGCCGTTTCGTGTCTTTCACTACGGATGGTTGTCCAGATGGTGCCTTACAAATAACGGAATCAAATCGACCCCAAGCGGGCGGTTCATGGTGTGGAACATCTTGGGGTCCTGCAATATATTACAGCGAAACAAGGAGCGTCACCATATCCGTCAATCTATTACGTCTTTCAAAAGATCAGAATGGCTACAATTTCGATTTTCGTTTGGAATATAAGTACTTGAAGAAAAAATTGGCCACCGTTCGGTACGGAGGTGGTAAGTGCGCTCCATAATAACGGTATTATTAAAAATTGCGCGACTTTTGGCGCCCAACAGCCGTCCGTGATTTATTTTCGCCGGACGGTGATTTTCTTTATCCATTTTCAGGTTTGCCTTTCAACATTATTGCCACCAATAATACGACGGCTCCCTCTGCAGAACCGGAACCAGAATACTATTTGGGTGAATTAATAACGGGCACATATTGTTCTCGAATTTTCAGTGACTGTGATAGGAAACACTGCCGCCTTCAGTCTCCAAATTTTCCCGGCGTTTATCCCCGCAACTTAACGTGCTATTACGCAGTGCGTCAGCATGAAATACCCGCAGGCAAGTGATATCTCCATATCCATATCATATGTAGGTATACCTGTACCAAATTGCAAAATACACTAAAATACGTGCACTGTTTATTTACGATCAACATACATTGTTGGTTTGTTAATTTAAACTAGACTAGAAGTTGGTAATAATTGATTATCATCTAGGCATAGCTTAATTAGATGGTATATAATTGTTGATAATGAATTTTATTGCATTCTCACATCGGGATTATTAGGTCTATTTTCTGTATTTTAGGGTCAAAATGAGGGTGAAAAGGTTTATAACCTTGTGTTGGAAATACTCGTAATATTTGACTGTTTAAATTGGAGTGTTTTTAGTTGAATTGCTCTTTTTATCATCGCTTTTCTACTCGTAATCTTCTTTAATTATGCGTAAACATAAATCTTGTTTCATGTACGTTTAATACTTTATGATTTTTCATATATTTACGAAATGTCAACAAAGTACAAGTTTCAAATCGACGAAAATCCAATATCTATTTGATGCACTTAGCCCATATTCAATTTATAAATGCTTTTAATAAATTATTCCTTTAGAAACCAACTAAAAACTTTTACCAACTTAACTTCCCAGTTTGTTATGTGAGAAAGTCGATATACAAGAAAAGGGAAATGTTTACACACACTTTTCCTTACATAAAGGAAGTGCTGCTGAGAAGAAGGATTTCTTAAAGAAACGCACGAATTAAGGATACAAATAGTGATATATTATTTGCTTGTATTTTTAGATGAAATTGTTTTTTTTTTAATGGACCTATATGCAAAATACACTCATCATAAATTCTTTCTACTAATATTTTACAGCTGTCAAGTGGGTAATATAATGAAAATGTGTTTCACTAGTCGCACAATTCTGTATTTCCTTTTTGTGTGGTATGAATTTTAGAATGTAAAAACAATGAGAATACTTCACTCACAGCATACATACTGTTTGTTCTGCATTTAATTAAAAGTGTGTGGCTTTTCTCGTTGTAATGGCTTTTATTTTTATAATTTAATGAGATGCTGTTCCGTGCTAATTTTATTAAGATGAAAAGATGATGAGTTTGCCATAAAAATAAAAATCCTTTTTGGGAAACAAAAAACCGAAAACGTCACTTTAGCTGAAAGTGAATAATTTTCCCAAAAACATTTCAATTTACTTTCTGTTGACCTGAAAGTGAGTTGAGAGCGTTTCAGTTAAAAGTGCCACTAGCACATAATTAATAGATATTCTATTTGTAATCCTACTTGAAGTGGAACTGAAGACAATTCCCATCAATTTTATTCAGTTACACTATATAAAAATGGAAACCGTTCCAAATAATAACTATGTATATCAAAAAGGTTTGGGTATTATTTAATTAAATGCACAGGAAATTAAATGATTCCGTCTTTAAAGTGAAATTAATTAGTTTATATTGCAACACGAAAATTTACACAACTGGCTTTATAAATAAAACGTTATTTGATCTTCATTTGAACGTGTTAAGCGATATTAAATACGTAAATCAATATAAATGATTAAAACCGTCACCGAATTAGCAGCCACACAGGATCGTGGTGTATCAGACATTTTGATGAATAAATTTTACAAAGTTTCGATATATAATTTATCACAATTCGCTGTCAGATAAAATAATAATTTAAAAAAGAGAATTTTTCAATAGGTAAACATGCTCTAATAACTGTTCGACAGCCAAAAGGGCAGTTGATCTCAATTCGTAGCCAATCAGCTCTTTATGGCACTGCCAGTACAAGAGAATTACGTGTATGGAATGATTGCGATGATGTTCAAGATTATGTGACAATTTATGATGGTTATACAACTCGTGATCCAGTTATATTAAAATTTTGTGGTGGTGGTGAGCCAGTCCCAGAAGCTGTATCAAGTGGACATGAATTACTCGTTGAATTTTCAACATCACCCTATGGCACATTTCTATATCCAGCTCCAGCACAGGCGTTGCATGGTTTCCAATTGGAAGTCGAAGTAAGTTATAAATATTTGCAATGGAAAATTGTCTTGTTTTCCTAAAGCGTGTACATATATGTATGTTTCCTCAAATATTCTTAATATTCCCGCTTCTGGCAAATTGTCTATATTAGAAATTGTTCTGTTGAGAATTCATTCACTTCTCAAATTACATATAAAATTTTTCAAATTGAAAAAGCGACGTATATTAAAATGGCATGTTTTTGAAAGTGCCACTTTGTTATGTGTGTAATTAAATTTCTAGGATACTCGGAAAAGTTGGAGCACTCTTTACTTTGGCGTGTGCGAGAAAACTTTGTTATGATCTCACATATTATTGACATTTTCCCATCTTATAAAAATCTCCAATCCCTTATTTTACTATAAAAACATACTTGAACAACAAAATGTTTATTATCCTTTTTAGGTGAAATTCGTCGATCAACAATCACCTACATTCATAAAACAAAAACGTCAATGTGAATTTTGGTTGCGTGGTACGAATCGCGGTATATTAGAAAGTCCTCAACATTCTTTACCAGCAAATACTACCTGCCTTTATCATTTGCAAGGATTAGATACAAGTGTATCTCCCTCACCAATTCCATTTCGACCGTTATCCCCCCGATATCCAGATTGGAGACATGTTGGCATGATTTTACCGCCGCCTCGTTATCGCGTCTGGTTCTCTATTGTTAAATTTCATGTGACAAACTCTTGGGACCCACTGAAACCCGATCAAGAGATGTGCAGAAGTTATTTGAATGTGTGGGATGGCCAACTGTGGACTCCAACCAACTGTAAAGATTTACATTGGTAACGTATATACGTATATTTCCCTTCAATTTACCATTATGTTATATATTATTACAAATATTCGCAGTGGGTGGTCGTATAGGCCCATCCCTTTACAAAATAAATTGATTTGTAACATTGGGCATTGGGATATCATTTACAAACACTGTGGAAAGCTTGTTTAAATTCTAAATAACACTTTGTATTCCACAGTATATACGTGATTTTGTAAATGATCGTTCAATTCTATCGTATTTGGAACAAAAACTTTGTCTCCCCCTATATATTAAATAAGTATCAATTCCATTTATGACCCTAAACCCTAAATCGGGTTTGTTTCAGTGGTGGTAAGGATAAATCGAAAAGTGTATCTCGAACAAGTCAATCTGCCAATAAGGTAACTGGAGGCAGTAGTAAGAAGAACGTGACACTTCTGGCTCGATATTGCCGTGAACACTTGCCACGTAGCTGTGATCATTCCCTTTTGGCAAATGCGACCCGATTTCCAAGGCCTTGTACATTAGCCGAAAGTTTTCTAACCACTGGAGACAGCCTCACATTGGAACTTAGACTGGCCGACTCTACGGCACTAAGGTTATTAAATTCAAAAATATACGTAACAAAACGTAATTCTTGTTGAAGGTCCTTAAACATTTGAATGACCCTTTTTTGCCAAAAGCGTCCATACGCATAGGTATAATTTTTTTTGTAGTTGAATGAGTGGGTGATGCGTTTTGTCACTTGAGTGAAATTTGCACAAAGTTTCAAGTTGTTATAACAAAATTTAATTACATTTTTAGTAAAATGTTTTGGATCGATTCAATTAACACAGTAATTAAATCGGTTTTCAGACCAGTTACGTTCAAAGCACTGTATGAATTCGTTGACCTATATTTAGATGGTGAGCCGTATGGTGATGGTCAATGTTCTCGTAAATTCACCATCACATCGAACGATGCACAACAGCAAAAATTTAAATCACCTAGAGACATATTCCTTTATGGTCGTGGCGGAGCGAAGAATATTAGGTAAACAAATATATAAAATGCAAATTGATTTTTTTCTGAATACGAAATGAGCACAAATTGAATGTATAATGTGTTCTAGTTGTGTATATCGTTTCGAAGCGCAAAAAGATGAAAAAATTAAAATTACAATCAATCAAATGGTGATCAAAAATCGTAACTGTGTCACGAAAATTAGTAAAGATACGGATCGATTGGAGTGTTACGGAAATCGATCGGCGACTGTACGATTCTTCGAAGTGCCATGGAACGATATTCCAGGTGTGCCAAGGGACTGTCTCTGTTCCATTGACAAGGACCGTCTGTTGCCATTCACGTACATTTCTACTACAAATGTGGTGGAATTAAGATTTGACGTGACTGGAATGAATGCATCCGATGATTTCAGTACACTGTATTTCGAGGGTAGTTGGAAGTTTATAAGAACACCAGTTTGTACAAGGAATTTACGAGTGCGTGGTGCAAGTGGTGAAGTATCATTTAACTATCCGGCGTTGCCGGAAGATGTAAGTCGTTTTCTTTCAATTTTATTTTATTTTTTGCCTAACATATGACGATTTCAATTCGTATTACGAGCTAAACTCTTCTTCAAAATAAAAAAACATTTTTTAAGTTTTTTAGTTCAAAATTTTTCAAAAACTTCATAACTTTCTGCTCCAACAATAAATAAATAAATCCAATGAACATTAATATAAAGAGGAAATCACATTGTGAATGGTTGTAAAGACGATTGAATTGAATCGTTTCTTTTTCTTTGATATATTTTTATTTACTTTAGCCACGAACGGTTACAATTTCGTAAAAAGACTTTTTTTATATACAACATTTAAACTAATAGAAAAAAAGAATGTTATTTGAGTTAAAAGAAACATAGAAATTGAACTTGTTTGTAAAAAAGTTCACTAATCGATTAAATGTACCAAATATACGTATACAAGATAAATTTAAAATAAAAAACTTCTCATTCTGTTGATTTAGTTGGAGTTTTAATGAGAAAAATTTCCTATTATTGAGTTTATAAAGATTTTCTATTAATTTTATGGTCAGAGACGACAATTCTTTTTTTCAATCAAACTATTAATATTTTGTTTTTCTACATAAATGAATTTATTTTGACATATAGGTGAATTGCGAAACAAATCCTCATGTAATAATCCCCTCAAACAACAAATACCTCTACATCAAACTTGGTGGTAGTATAATAAAGCACTCCCATCGTATGGGTAATGGTACGTCGAGAATGCTCTCAACTGGCCGATGTTCCACATCGAATCGCATCATCATCCATTCAGCCCTTTATTCAACATTGATCTGTCCCCATGAAAGTATATCTCGTGACCAAATGGTCGAAGTATTTTCCGATGGTTGGCACATAGATAGTAGTCGAGCCGTTGGCCAAATGACTTTAGACCGTATAGAGATTGATCGGCTTGGAAAAGAACTACCACGGACAATTGTCGTCGAATTCCATGGAAAGGAAACAGCATCCTATTCCGTTCAGTGGTTGGAATTGTCACGAAGGTGATTTATAAGCTTTTTTCTTTTACACTATTGTCTTTTTAAAATTGAACAAGTACTGTGAAATGCGTCGAATAAATCATTACAAATTTCCCGTTTCTTTTAACTGTTTTTTTTTCGGTGCCATGTAGTAATAAATTCTCATTTTAACTATATGGGCGTACATTTAGATATTGCCATAGACATTTATCTTTCTGTTTTTTTATTTTGAATGGCAGACGTGATATACCACCAAATGGACTCGGATTGTTCATGATGAAACCGGATGAATGTCAATACAGATGTCCGGAATTGGATGCATGCATCAATTCGTCAGTTTGGTGTGACGGCATCGAGGACTGTCCATCTGGTATTGATGAAGCCCTGACCCATTGCTCCATCATATTACAACTGCCACCACTTTATTTATTCATGGGCGCCCTAGGGATACTGGTATCTAGGTGAAAATTGCCGTGGAAACAAATTCCGATACATTGTTGCAGTGTTTGTGAATTTATGTTGCAGTTTTGCCACTGTGGTTGTATTGTGGAAGACTTGCCGCCGTCGACCCAGATCCATATTACAGACACGCTTACAAAGCTTATCATCGGACACTGCCATCATTGATGAAAAAGGAATGATTTGCTGACATAGCGACAATTCTGTACGTTATGTGGAAATTGATCGCGTTACGACTGTGTGACGCTCAAAATTCCATATAACGTACAGAATTGATAATATTATTAAATTATATAAACATGTGAGCGGATTTTTATACAATTATGTAAAATTTTATTATTAGAATTGGACCAATTAAGCGAATTTCTTAGAGTTGTGATTCAATTTTAGGAATTTATCAATTTCTAGCGCTTTATAAACAAAAATATTAATAGTATACATATATAGAAAATTCTAATAAGTATTTTTCATGTGTGATTTTTTAACTATATAGCATTTTAGTACGAAACAAATTATTTGGACTGTTAATTAATTAAAAAAATAATGGTGTAATGGTTGAAGTAATATATAATATAAGCTTTAAAGAAAATTAATAATGTTAATGTGCGCATATACGATGCAGGGTGAGAGTATAGAGAATTTTAAAAGATTGTTCATAGATATTGTATATATTTTTTTTTTCGTTTTTAGTACAATAGTTTAATAAATGGTATGAAAATAAATTAATCTATATTGATTAGTTTCAACGGAACTTTATATATATTTTTCCTTTCATGAAATGTGGAAACTTTTCAATTTAGATTTTTATTAGAGAAATAAAAAAAGAGGTAAAACTCTTATGGAAACTTAGGCACTGTACTTTTTAGTACAATGACTGATAACACAGATGTGTATATATTTAGTGAATCAAAAAATATATGCTAAAATAGCGAAAACGATTAATTAAAGTTATATTTAAAAAGATATTTAACCAAAAGTTACATTCCAGTACAATTTACGTACTTGACTGTATTTTATGTAATAAAATTCGAAATATAACATTTTCTAAATAATTTTTACTATAAAATCTTACTAAAATTGATGCTTAGATAATTTCGAAAATCGATTAATTTTATATAACAAAAGTTCATTTAAAATGTGTTCATTAAATAAGAAACATTGTCGTGCATATCATCAAAATAATAATAATAATAAAAAATTTATGGCAAAACAACAATATATTATATCACTGCCGCAAGATGTTCTGGCAATCCATTTTTTATATTCTGTTATTGTTTGTTGTATTATTGTGTATTTTTGGATGAATCGATAAATGATATTTTTTAATTTTTTAAATGATAATTGATTTTATTTCATAACTAGGAATTTCAAATTCAATGCAATACATTCACTGTATAATTCCATTATGAAATAAAAAAATTGCAGTATTCCATCAGCAAACGATTTTTCTTTTAGAAATATTAAGCTGTAGACATGTTGGGTCAGGTGAACTGACAATAATAGTAGACTTCATTAATTATTATATAAAAAAACATACTAAACTCATTAGATTAATGAAAATTTTGTTATACTACAATGAAAAATACATTTTAATAAAAGAAAATGAAAAGTGAACAATGTGTTGTGATTGTTGTATGAAATAAAATATTTTAAAAGAATATTATTCTACTTTCCTTTTGTGAGTTTATATAAAAATTGTAACAACAATAAAAAAATGTTAATAAAATTCTATATATTCGTATTCATTTTATGAAGAAAGAATAATATAACGGAATGTATGCATATTTGACGAAAAGTTATATGCAAGTACGTGAACAAAATAAAGTATATTTCATGAAAAGATATTTTAATCCATAAAAATAAGAATAAATATTGTATTTTACGAACGGGACAGACTTTCTTGGAGAATTAGGCCCATAATCCGCACTTCTACAGCCATAAATATATAAGAATTCAACGATGGCAACGACTTTATTCCGGCCCTGCGAACGCATTATATCATTTTACATATGAAATGGGAAACGAAGTGAATTATTCATAGTTTAACTTCCTTTGTTCACCCTTTTATACGAAATTGCATGCAATTTAATTCTAAAATTAAGAATGATAACTTGCTGAATAATTTTTTGGTATTTTTTAATCAAACAAAGCGCGCGCGCTACAAAGTACAAACTTTTGTACATATTTGATAAACTCATTAAAAATTACAATGTCCTTGTTATCATATGGGATTAATTAGTATTTACATAAAAATATTTTTAAACATTATCACATTAATGTAACTCCTGGGTGCTATATAATATATAAAATTGCAGATAATTTCGTTAAATATTAAAATAAACAGAAAATTTAGAGCGCAAGCCCAACATATATCTAATTTTATAATTTTCGTTTTGAATTCTCTCTCTACTTCTCGTTCTCGATGACGCCATAAATTCCTGCCATTTACAAGCTCCCACTTCTCTTCTACGAACAACGGCAGCAAGAACTAAAGAAACTAACAAGCCATCAATAATAAGCACCGGTAGTTGTTAAAATTATACAATAAGAAATGGCTTTGAATGTGAGTGTTAAAGTGCACAAAATTGCATAAATATTCAAAAAATTTGTCGCATGTTGTAGCCTACCGTTTTTCCTGCTGAAGATTTCGATGCTGAAGCCGATGCAAAAGCATTGAAGGCCGCATTTAAAGGTTTTGGAACTGATGAGGATGCCGTCATTGAAATAATCACAAAACGCAGCA
>SSSI01006940.1:0-44126 GCA_004796505.1 Oryzaephilus surinamensis
CAGTAATTATTAGGTATATGTAAAAAACTTAGTTATTTAAGTGATCAATAGAAATGCATATTTTACACATATCTAAATTGTATTTAGTCCGAGTCGTATAATTTCATTACTATCTGTAAATACAAGCATTCCTTTTTGGTCGTAAATGTCATCATTTTGAATAGAAATGGAATGCCAATCTAGTGGCAGTGGCTAGTTCTGCATTTAGGGTGGGTGACTGCTTCTTAGAGGAATGAGATATTCTTTAAACTTGTTTACCACCCCTAAACATCTACCTTCTTATTATTTACATTTTTCTATTGGATTAAAGAAGATCATAAATAACTTTAATAAAAGTTTTATTGCTCCAAAGGACTTTTTATTATAAGTATGTATATTTTATTGTGCAAAATGAAATGGTGTATGTGGAAATTACGTAATACGTATCTGTATAATATTAATAATATACAAAGCGTTCAACGTAAGAAAAACCTCGGCTATTGTGCGTAGTCGTATTTTTGGAGAGGGAGAAACCCGACAATTTTAAATACGCACCTAGACGACTCGTCTTTCGCTTATAGGGCTATGCATAATGCACTCACATATTCCTATATAATATTCGTAGTTATAGTAGTTACGCCACTGCCTACTTAGTGGTGAAGCTCTGAATTGCCGTAACGTGCCGAATACCATTCGGTCCATGCGCGGCCAAGGTTTTTCTTACGTTGAACGCTTTGTAGGTACATATTAAGACATTGCATAAAACAAATTAATTTTTTATTTGATACTATTTATTAATATTTATTACATTTGATACTGATATAAAATTAATTTCTGGTGACATCTGCAATAAATGTGCGTATTTGCATTGGCGCTAAAGTAATATTTAAGTTCGTGTCTTCCCTTAATAACCGCCATTCTTTCGACAACGGTCCGTTTTCCGATTTTTCTAATTGTGGCCATTGCAGTCTTGAACTTTCCTCTAAAGGTACATTTGCAGCTAAAGTGTATTCTTTCAATGAATTGATAGTGAAAGGTTTGAAGAGGCTCTATTAGAAAATTATTGTTTAATTAAAATGAGTTTCATTAAAAGTTGATAACAAATATTCTTACAGTCAAGTCAACAGTCGTTTCTTTCGACAAATTTGGATCATCGTCCTTTTCTAAAATATGTTCGAGACGTATTAAATATGAACCATTATTATTCCATTTATCTAATGTAAGCAAATGAATATTTTCAGGAAGGTCTTGGTTTAAGAATGACTGTGATTTAGTGGATACATCGTTATTAGTGAAGAATATCCATGGAGCAAGGAGTTTTCTCTGTGCAATATCACGCTCAACTGTAATTAATGTCTTCTTGCCTGTGAATTACGTAAACGTTACAAAAACATTCGATTGAATGAAAAGTATTTTTCAATTTACCATCTTCATTAGAAGAATCACCGAGTGTTACAAAATGTGATGCTCTTACAACTAAACCTTGCCCATAAGCTTGTTCATCCAAATTTTCACTAACACCAAAACCATCATCATTCCGTAAAGCTCTGTGTAACTATAAAAACATATTCAACAATAATCTAATTTAATTAAATGAACCATCTTACCATAATTTCAATTTGTCCTTCATTTAAACTACCACCACCTTGCGCACGATCATTCAAAACCGAAAATTCTTTATTATTACTGATGTCTCTAATTAAAATATTAGCAGTGATTGGATAATAGTTTCCAGCTTGTGGTTCTTCGTTAGAATACTCATATGTTGGTCTATAATTTTTCTTACGATAAATCAATTCGCGACCATTAGAATCTGTATAAAACACCCCATCTGTTTTTAATTCAGTGGAAAACCTTGAGATAACTTCTTTGCCATTAGAGTTTCTGTAAATTAATTTAAAACCAATTGAAAGAATTAAATTTTACATTGTAAGCTTACGTTAAATCTATGGGTCCGATCAAATAATCAAATTCAATGTAATCTTCGTCAGGGAAAATACGAATTATTTGTACTGCCCAGTTGCTAAAGACTTGTTTCACTTCACGTATGACATTACCATCACCAGTAACCAAAGTTGATTCTACTTCAACATCGAATTGCAATGCATCTCGTTGATCAGTTTCTGGTCTGAAAATGTAAGCTCCTGATTCAGAGGAGTTGTAGAAGAGCAATTGTTGTGTAACATTCAAAGTAAAATTTTTGATTGTAATTGATTGTAATTGGCTGTTTTCATCGAAATTTATATAATTCTCAGTAAAACCAATTTGTTCAAGAGCTTTCACTTTTCTTGGTAGTATACTCTCTTTTGCTTGGGAACTAGTCTTTTTTAGAGTGTAAACACTGTATCCAACAGCTGGTATATGCTCAGCTTTGAAGAACAATATTTTTGGCAAAAGTTCTTCAGTAAGATTTTGGGCAATATATTCAAAATCACCAATTGGATTCGTTAATGTATTTTCTACGGTTTCGTTATTAGGGTTCGTCACTTCCCAGGTTCCATCTTGAACGGGTACTTGAACATATTGGGACACAGAACGTGCTAGAGGATTGTACAAGATCAAATTGAATTGATCATTATTCGAAGAACTACATATGGAGACGTTCGATAAAAGGCAAGATTGAATGTCCACGTTATCAACATTGAGAATTTTATTAAAAGCTTCATTATCAGCATCAAGAACAATGTTTATTGCCTTTGTTAATGCTCTGTGGTAGTCTTTCTCCACATGATCTTTTTCAGTACCAGTGATTGCATCATGATGTTGCATAACTCCTACTTGCTCTTCCAATTTTACTGTACTATTTTGAGCAATATCAGCGATTGCTTTTAATTGTTTGCTCACCTATAGCAAAACAGAGTTGTGAAAAAATTATATCTTAAACTGTTTTCATTAATATTACTTGTAGGAAATTATTTGATTGTCGTTCAAATCGTTTTGATGTGGGTCTCGAAGTGAAATAACCGGACCATACACGATTGGCACTGCTTGCGTATGGGAAAAAGTCATCGGTTTTTACGTCAAGAGTTAAAGAATTACTAATCACGTAATCATTGACCGCTTTTACGTAACAGGAAGGTGTGGAGTAGAAGATGTTGATGTTTTTTCCATTAGCTTTTGGATTAAATTTTGCAAAACCTCTGGAAAAATGACAACATTTATATTTCAGCTCTTTTTTTGGAATTATTGTCTTACTTGATAAGTTTGTCTACGTTTACGTACGAAGTGAGAGCAGCTTCCCATCTAAAATCATCTCCAAGTGGAATTAATATGTTGCTATAGTTGTAGGATTGACTTTGTTCTTCGATCCACGCAGCAAAATCTGTAACCTTTCCAAAAATTGAGTTAATCTCTTTTTAAACAAAATTTAAATTTCCTACTCTTTGCTCCCAGTTGTATTCAGGGCTTTCTTCGTCCATAACAATTGGAGCATCACCACAACGTATATCAAAGCAAAAGTTTGGTGGGGCACTGTAATGATTATAAAGGGCAGATGTAAAAATATTTGAATCGCTGCCCAAATTCGCACTGCCAGTCCATAACAAATCCATAGTTTATCATTTTTCCTTTTGTCTTTATCTCTGTAATCTAAACGTGCAAAGTAGAAGCCATCAAATCCCAGTTGACTGAAAATTGATGCCTGTTCACGACTATGACCAAATGGATCAATTTGCCATCCAATTTTTGGACGTGCACATTTTCCTAAATTATCTTGAACGTAACGAAGTCCCAAAGTAAATTGATCGATTGTGGATTGATAATGCGAAGCGGCTTCGTCATTCATACTCCATGCTCCATTGATGATTTCTAAACGACCTTCATTGATTAAGTCGATGACATCTTGACAAATATTATCTGGTTGATCTCGCCACCATAATTTGAAATAAGCTGTTTCTACTTGAATGAAACGACGGGCTGCATTTTGTTTCAATGCTGGAATTACTGAACCGATGATACTCTCAACAGCTTAAATAAATATTTAATGAGCATAATGTAAACGAAATTAACACTAAATTATTTTATTACTGTTGTAGTAATACTGATCGACTGTGTTTAACCAACCAACATCATCGTGTGAATGGGGTACAAGATGGACATTAATTTTATTACTATCAGTTGCTGGACAGGACTATAAATCAGGAATAAAGTTTATGGTATTATATATTATTCTTGCAATTGTTAATATAACTTACATCGTAACTAAGACAAACTTGTTCATCTCGTTCTCTATAAGGTAAACCATTAATACAAAGCACTAATAATGCACAAAAGGCTATCGCAAGTTTCATGTTTACTTTTGACTATCACATGTAAAGTGAAATAATAATGTCGTATATTGATTGGTTTCAGTTTAAATAGGTTTACCAAAATATTTATGTATATGTATTTAATTCTTATAATCTTAACTAGATCTCCAATCTATTATAATAAAAATCAATAACAAAAATAAAGATTATTTTAGGTAGTTATGTATTAGACTAACTGTTGCTAAGGTCCAAGTTCTATAATTGACTAAAAATAATGTTCATTTCAGATAATCAGTTACCTATATCAAAGGATATAATATATTAAAGTAGTTTACAATGAGTAATTAATAAAATGTTTGTTTATTTTTTTGGGAGATTAATAATCTGTAGCTGTTTGGACTTAATTAAAAATGATAATTATCTAATTTATGTGTCAAGGTTTTTTAATATTTATATTCTAGTTCAATAGCTTTTATTTACGTTTATTTTATTGTTTTCAAAAATTTTTTTAAAGGTTGTATCCTAGATGGTATCTAATCATCTAATCCTATTATTAACGTTGTGTGTTACCTAGGAATACCTAGCAACTGATTAAAAATGTTATTATAAACACATGTAAAAAGATGGATAGTTATAATTGTAGTTAATGTTAGCCGGATAAACCAGATTAAAAATTTCTAATAAAAACAAACAATAGCACTCAAGTTGGACATATTGAAAAACTACTTAAACAATAGTTTTTAATATGTATTTAGAAGGTAACAGCTACTAAGGAAAGATAAACTTTTTTTGTATATTAAATAGGTATTATGTATGGGCAATATCAACAGATTATCAAATTAATTGGATCAGAAAAACTTAAATATTTTATTATTTTAAAATTAGATGTAATTGTAATAGAGAATTTTTTAATTTAATATAAATAATATTCATAAGTTTATTGTTGTATTGCATTTTATTAGCAGCTATAAAACTATTTATACAATATTGAATTACATTACAATTTTAATTCACATTTACAATAAATGTTCTTATTTGCATAGGTTCTAAAGTAATTTTCAAATTAGACAAATCTCTTGACAATTTATTATGATCTTCTGGGTTTGTCCATTTCAAGACATTTGAATCTTCATTTCTAGGTTTCACTCCATTCAAAAACATTTCTTTCGCAGAAACTATTTTAAAATCCGTAAACAAATTCTTTAAAAACAACAATAACAATTGTATTAATTAAATAAAATTGAATTTTTTATGTATTTGTTACCGAAAGATCAATTTCGACCATTTTAGATAATTCTTCGTCATCATTTTTTTCCAAAATATGTTCTAATCGCAGTAAATATGTATTACTGTCATCATTCCATTTCTGAAGTGTCAACAAACGTACAACTTCAGGTAAACTTTCATTTAGAAAAGATTTAGTTTTTTCTGAGAGCGACTTAGTCGTAAATAACAAAAGTGGCATTAAGTGTTTGTTTCTTGCAATTTCACGTTGTACAACAGCTGAAGATTTTTTATTTGTCGATTTTGAATCACCAAAAGTTACGTAAAATGATCCTCGGGCTATAACACCTTTTCCGTATTCTTGTTCATCCAGATGATCTCTAAGATTGCCACTAAATTCATCTCTGAGAAGAGCTCTATGAATCTTTAAAAAAGACAAGTCATAATTCAAATAAAATGAAAACACTTATTTAAAACAAACCATAATTTCTATTTGTCCATCATTTAAGCTAGTTGCACCCTGAGCTCTGTCAGTTAATACCGCAAATTCTTTGCCTTTCTCCTCATCTTTAATCACAATTCTTGATGTAATGGGATAATAATTTCCTGATGCAGGTGCTTCATTTGTATAGTTATACGTAGGTCTATAATTTCGTTGACGTTTTTGCAATTCTCTACCATTGGCATCAGTATAAAAGATTTCATTTGTATTTAAATTTGTTGTCCAGCGTGTTATGATGTCTTTTCCTTGGCTGTCGTTCACATATATCGGTCCAACAGTCCAATCAAATTCAATATAACTTTCATTTGGATAAATTCTAATTACTTGTGTAGCCCAATCGTTAAACTCTTGTCGAATTTCGGTCATAACTGCTCCGGAATTGATTATATTGGAAACATTGTCTGTTATTGATATCACTGTATCGGAATCGGGAATAAACATGTAAGCTCCAGAACCATAAGAACCATATTATTATAGTACATTATTTCTTGTATCAAATCTAAAGTTTCATTGTTAATTGTTATCGAATTTACTCGGCCTGTATTATTGTCTAATGTCACATAAGTGTTCTACAAATATAGTTATTTCATTGTTAATCGATACGTATATTTAACATGTAAAATTTACTTCGTAGCCTATATATCCGTTAACATTATTAAAATGATCTGATTTTTTAGTTTTACTATCAATTTTTTCTATATTATAAATACTGTAACCTAATGGAGGTAATTCAGCTTTAAAAACCAAATATTTGTCTAAAACTTTAACACTCAAGTTTTCACCAACAAAACTAAAATCACGAACAGCGTCTACAAGTTCGAAAGCTTCTTCTTGTCCTACAATAATAACACGATTAATTTTTTTAGAATGAAAACTTAGAAAACTAACCATTTGGATCTGTTAGTTTCCATGTACCATCCTCTACAGGAATTTGTGGATAATGAGTTACATTAGTAGTTAATGGATTATATAAAAATACGTTAAATGAAGACTCATCAGAAAATTCGCAAATACTGCTATTGGCCAAAGGGCAATATTTTAAAGAAGGATCCTCGTTTAACTTTAAAAGCTTCCTTTAAGAAATATAAAAATAATGTATAAACAATATTGGAGATAAACATAGCACATGTGTTACTATGGAGACGAAAAAAAATAGACGAAAAATAGCACGTGCGTTGTTATGGTGATGAAAAAACACTCTCGTTGCTATGGAGATAAAAATAGCATATGCGTTACTATAGAGACGAAAAAACCACGTGCGATGCTATAATAAAGAAAAAAAGCGTATGCGTTGCTATGGAGATGAAAATAGCACGTCCATTGCTACGGAGATGAAAAAAGCGCTTATACGAGTACTTTTTATTTAAACTTACTGCAAAGCTAAACTTATATTTGGCACAGTTTTTTCTATAGATTGACTTAATAATCGATGATAGTCTTTTTCTACTATTGTTTTCTCAGTTCCAGTAATTGCGTCGTGGTGTTGCATTATTGCAACAGCATTTTCCAATTTAAAAGTTGAATCACGTGAAAAACCTGCTAGTGACGTAAGTTGCTTTGCTGCCTAAATAAATATAGGAAGTCAATTATTTGTAGTAACATTTTCATTGATATCGTATTTACTTGTAAAATGTTGTTTGCAATACGCTCATATCGTTTAGAAGTTGGCCTGGAAGTGTAAAAACCTGTCCATAAGCCAGTTGATGTAGTAGCATATGGGAAAAAGTCATCAGTTTTAACGCTTAAGTTATAATTGTTGTTAACAACATATTCATTTACTGCTTTAACGTAACAAGATGGTGTTGAATAAAAAATATTGATTTCACGATCGTCAATTTTTGGATTGAATTTTTTAAACCCTCTAAACACAATATTTATTTTTTACCTTTAAAGTTTAGTGTCATTTTTTTTTTGTTCTTTATGTACTAACTTTATAAGTTTGTCGATATTTGCGTAATTTGTATAGGCTCCTTGATATTGCACATCATCTCCCATTGTAATTAAAATATTATTTGTTGGATACGCAGCAGCTTGGCTCTTAATATAACTTGTAAAATCTTCAACCTAACAATATTCTAAACTATTAAACAAAAAGAAATAAAAATAATTCATTTCATACTCGATTTTTTAAGTTATAATCAGGACTGTCTTCGTCGTCATTAATTTTTGGATCACTACATTTAACATCAAAACAAAAATTTGGTGGATTATTGTAAGCTCGATAAATAATCGAACTAAATAAATTGGCATCAAAGTTTTCACTTACAGACCATAATAAGTCTGTAGTTTTATCTAATTTCCTTTTGTTATCGTCTCGGTAATCGATACGACCTACTAGGAAAGCGTCAAAACCCATTTGAGAAAAGATTGATGCCTGTTCGCGGCTATGACCGAATGGATCAATGGACCATCCAATTTTAGGACGACCACATTCACCAAAAAGCTCATCGACAAATCTAATGTGAACATTATTATGATTGATATTTTATTAAATGTGATCTTCTTACTGATGACCGAGAGTAAGTTGATCAATTATTGATTGATAGTGAGTGTTTGCTTCATCATTCATACACCATCCACCGTTAATAATTTCTAGACGGCCTTCATTAATTAAATCAATTACATCTTGCTTTATATCGTCGTCCTGTAATTGCCACCATTGGTACAAATAATATGTTTCAACTTGTATAAATCTTTTTTTAAAAAAATATAAAAAGTTTAGAAGTAGCTGTAAGCACTAAAAGCTTTTTATTACCTTCTAGCCGGATTCTCTTTTAAAGCCGGAATTACCGACGAAAGTATATACTGCACTTCTTAAAATTTTAAAGTATTTTAATAGTATTATTTTATTACTCAGTGTTACATTACTTAAATATGTAATATTTTACCTGTGTAAAAATATTGATCGACAGTCATAAGCCATCCTAAATCGTCATGAGAGTGTGAAATTAAATGAACATTTAATTTCTCAGAATAGGTAACAGGACAAGACTAAGATAAGAGAATAAAATAAATTTTAATTGTTCTTATTAATGTTGTATTTACCTCATATCCACAACTAGTGTTATTTTTTGAAGAATTGTAATTATGAGGCTTGCAATGTGCAATAATTGGTAGAAAAAGAACCAGTAAATATGTTTTCATCATTTTAAACTAAATCAGCTTATTTTCAATAGCATGTAGCAAACTTATAAATTTCACTGGACTCTTATATTCATATTCTAATACTTATGCTTATCTATAGAACATAATTTTGTTATTGCCAAAACGATAATTATCTAATATACCTATTATATTAGAAAATTTAGTAACTAGGCATGTTTTTTTATCATTTAATTTTGTTTTTAATATTTGATTGTATTTATGTACAGTCAATTATTGTTGATAAGTTATATTATGGTATTAAGTGTTTATTTACTTAAAAATAAAACAACAACTATGTATTAACTTAGAAAACAAATTTATTGATGTTTTGATACAAAGATTTTTATACAGATATGATTTATTTATTTAGTTAGTTACTGAGCCATTTTTTTTCGATTTCTATAATAAATGTACGAATTTGCATTGGTTGTAAAACAATTTCATATTCATCTTTAGATTCTCGATTGAATGATTGAGTTTTCGTGTCGCGTTTGACATAGTTTTCAAAACGTGGAATATCTTTATTCCATTTTCTTCTTGTTTCTTCTTCAAACTTATTTCTAGACTCTACTAAATCTTCTAGAGACCCAGAATTATCGAAATGTAAACGATTATTATCTTTAAGCCATTGATTTGCAGCTAATGTTGTTTCCTCAATAGATATAATTTCAAAAGGAACGAAAAGATTCTGAAATTATTTTAATTAACTTGTTGATTTGACGATTAAGTTAAAAAAAACCTTTAAATTAACAGTAACTGCTTGGGATAAATTGGCATCTTCTCCTTTTTCTAAGACATGTTCTAAACGAATCAAGAAACTCATGCCTTTCCATGGTTCTAAAGTTAAAATTTGCACATTGTCTGGAAGCGGACGACTTAAACCTGAAAACTATTCATTTTGTTACCTTACTTAGTTTCTTTTAAAAGCTTCATGATTATTTACTTCAAGTATATGTGATGATTTGTAGCTATCGAAAGAAGTTTCATTTGTTCTTGATAAAAATGTCCACGCTGATAACAATTTTCTTTGTGCAATATCACGTTCTTGTGCAGCAATGCTTTTATCTAAAATATTTACATAAATTGCTATTCTAACATAAATATTATTTACAACCTTCTTTAGAGTTTAAATATGGACCGAATATTAGATAATGTGATCCTCGTACAACTAAACTCTTATTGTAGGCTTCTTCCTTTAGGGCTTCACCGACACCAAAAGCATCATCATGGAAACAGATACGATTCACCATCAATTCTATTTGTCCATCTTTCAAACTAGAACCGCCCTGAGCTCTGTCAGTCAATACAGCCAATTCTAAATTATTTTTCTCGTCTCGAATTAAAATTTTTGATGTAATAGGATAGTAATTTCCAGCAATTGGTTCTTGCAAGTCTAAATTCCAAGTAGGTCTAAAATCACGTACTCTTTTTAACAGTTCACGTCCATTAGAATCGGTATAAAAAATAGCATCGGACGTTAAATTTGTTTTGAATCGGGAAATGACTTCTATTCCATTGTCACCACTGGAAAATTTAAATAGTATTAAGAAAAAAATCAATTTTAAATTTATTTCAAATCTTCTAACGATCTAGGTAGAGGTCCAACGACCCAATCAAATTCCACATAATTTTCTTTACTGTAAATTCTAATAATTTGGCTAGTCCATTCGTTGAATGTTTGATGAATTTCGCAAAGTAAGTAACCGGTATAGATGGTAAATTTCGCTTTATCCGTTACTGGATACGCGTTTGTACCATTAGGGCGGAAAATATACGCTCCAGACGATCTATTTTCAAATACTTCATTATTTCCTACAGCGCCTTCATAAAAAAGAAATTCTTGACTGATTGGCAAACTGATGTTATTTATCGTTATAAGTGATAAAAAGCCAGTTGAATCATCAATTTGGAAAGAAACATCCTAATGAATAAGTTTTATAAATATCTTACAAATAATTTAAATTTCTTCTTACTGAATATTCTTTTGACAATTGTTTAGTGGGTTTTAACACACTTTCCCCTTTTGTTTCATTCACAAAATACGATTTAAATCCTAACGGTGGTAAATCCGAAGCAATAAAAATTAATTCAACAGTAGCGTTGCTTTCACGACCTGGGATATTTAAAATGAACTCAGCAATTGGAATTAATTGGGTATCAAGATTTTTGCCTGTGAAAATATGTTATACACCTTGTTATTACATTTATTGCATAATCAAGCAAAAAATTACCGTCGGGGCCAGTTACTGTATAATTCGTACCCTGAACTGGCAAACGGACGTATTTATCCACTGGACGACTTAACGGATTATAAACAGTCACTACAAAACGATTTTGGGTTTCACTAATAGGACAAGAGCTAATATTGCTTAACAGGCAGGACTCAAATTGGATGGCAGGAGTAGGTGTTGGTTCGTCTGTTACCGAACTTGCATTAGGGCTAACTATTTTACTGTAAATTCAACTTGTTAAAAATTTACTAATTTATTTTTACTGTAGAGAAACCTTAAAGCTGTGGCAGCTATAAATTGGCATTCATCGAAACCGTTCTGCAAAATTCTCGCATAATCATAAGCTACGTGTTCTTTTTCTGTTCCTGTTATAGCATCATGATGTTGCATTACGCCCATCGCCTCTCGCAACGCATTCAAATCAACATAATCAATTGGATCTAAATCAGTCAAAGCATACAACTGCTTGCATACTTGTAAAAAGTTATTTCCATCACGCTCGAATCGCTTTATAGTTGGACGCGATGTAAAATAACCGGTCCAAAACGCATGAGGATCTGATGAGTATGGGAAAAAGTCATCTTCTTTTAAACGGAAAGTGCTGTTATTGCCTTTAGTTTCATTGTAGATGGATTTTATATAACAAGATGGAGTGGAATAGATTAAATTGTATTTAGAGCCATTTGTTTGTCTTTCATTTGCATAACTAAAATGTTTATAATTTATAAAAGATAAAATTTGTAAAAAAATATTTAAATTTGTACTATATGAGTTTATCTAAATTTTTAAACCAAACATGAGCGTCTTGGTAGTGAAAATCTTCACCCATTGTAATAATAATGTTGCTTGTGGCGTAACTATTTGAAACATTTTTAAAATATTCGAATAATTCATCTACTCTTCTGTCAACATTGTAATCAGGACTTTTCTTATCGTCAATAATAGGTTCATCAGGACACAAGATATCAAAACAAAAGCCAGGCGGTGGTCCATAAGTATTGTACATCACTCCAGTGAAAATATCACTAGCTTCACCTAAATTACTGCTTCCGCGCCAAACCATTTCTGGAGTTTTACTACTAAATCGTAACTTTTTATCTTGATAATCAATTCGACCCAATAACAGTCCGTCAAAACCAAGTTGTGCGAAAATCGATGCCATTTCTCTGCTGTGGCCGAAAGGATCGATTTGCCAACCGACCTTAGGACGTCCACATTCACCGAAAGTATCATTCAATTTTCTACAAGTAAACAATTATTAATGCAGACTGTATTGATTTAAAAATTACCGCAGTCCCCAAGTAAATTGATCAATAATAGATTGATAATTCGTGACGGCCTCGTCGTTCATACTCCAACCTCCTCCAATAAACTCAAGTTGTCCATTGTTGACAAACTTTCGCACTTGGCTTTTAACAATATCGTGTTGCTTAATCCACCATTTCCAAAAGAAAGCGGTCTCTACGTATATAAAACGTCGGTTTGGGTCTTTTGCTAAGGCATCCATCACTGTATCTAGGATGTACTGAACTCCAGCAGTTTGTATGCTGTTGCGATCTATTTAATTTGAATTAAATACGTTTTTTTCTTTATTAGACGTTAACTTACGTCCAAAGTAATATTGATCAACGGTTTTCAACCAGCCAACATCGTCGTGAGTGTGGGGAACAATGTGCACATTAATGAAACCGTCTTTCACAGGATGACAAGACTATTTTTTAATTAGAAAAGAACATGGTTTTAGTTTTTTATGTTACCTGATAGCCACAGTTTGTAGCTTCTTCATTTCGTGGTAATGGTTGTGGTGGTAGTGAATAAACTAATCCACAAAAAAGAAGAAATAATCCAACGTTGATGGGCATAATATGTTTATAGTATGACTTCAATAAAGACACTGATAAATTAAATACTTCAATTGCCAATTGAAAATATTCTACTGACTACTGAGCAATTCAATTAAGTTCAAATTATGATAATATTTATCCTCCCTACCAACAAAATAGAATCTATGTAAGTTAGATGTATGTATACTGCCAATATCTTTGTAGACTTATATTTAAACAATTTTTAATAGTATTCTGTTGATGACCTTTGCTTATCCGTTATCTGTTTCTCTTGGTCGTGATTGTAATAATAATAGGTTTATTTATATCATAAATTCATAATTAGACTTATACTTTGTTGACAAAACTATATATTAATATCGATTAAGTACAAGTATTTATTTTGGGGAAATAGAAATAACTTTAAAAAATGGTAAAAAGACATTTATTTAAATATATTATAAATATATTATTATAAATATAAATATATCTTAAAAATTAATTTGATCTACAATTGTTAGCGAAATATATTGTTAAAAAAGTTTTTAGTATTATTATCATCGTTGGAACCAGTAGCTAAAATTATTATTACTACAATTAGAACGATAATAAGAAATACTAGAACACCTACTACAAATACTAAACGTTTTTCGCATCTCGATAGACGATTAAAACAGCAATAACGTTCTTCAACAACCCTAGAAAAAACAATATAAATTTGATTATATTGAAAATTTGTATTATTGGTATATTCGATTATTTTGTAAATTTTGCTGTATCACGATTAATAATCTTAAAATAAAATCGTTCTAATCGTTCACAGATTTCTTTTAGATTATATCTGAATTTATTATTAATCATAAAAAATAATACGTTTTACTACAGTGATGATTTACTCGTCCATAAATATTAATTTTAAAAACATCTTTTTGCAATATCATGATCGATAATCTTAAAATATACCTAATCCCTTTTTGTAATTTTGATAAATAAAAATTTTCAAAACAAAATTTAGTTTGCAAACTAATGTTTTGTTTCTATTCCGCAAAATATCAATTAATTACCAAACATAATGCAGTTTTTGATCATATAAATTTAAACAATATATGTAAATCTTTAAAGAGTACAATACACAAATATGTATGTAGCTTTTTATTATTTCAGGATATTAATTGATTACCACAAATTTTTGCATTGTCATTATTATTATCTATAAGAATTAATCATCACAGCTGGAAATATTATCTTATAATTTTTTATACGTTTGATTACCTTCTATAATTATCATTTATATAGATACTATTATTTAAGACACATGTGACCACAAATAAAACTTACGACAAACTCCTTGAAGAAGTCCTTATGCTTGCATTACGATCAATGGCATCAAATGGAATTGGAATTGAAACATTACTAGCTCTACCAGAAGTACTTTCATTATCAAAACCACTATTATCATAAGCATGTTGAGCTTTTCGAGTACTACCTCGTGTACTGCCTCGTTTACTACCCCTGCTGGCTGCCTTTACGAATGTATCACTTTTAGCTGCTGTAGATGAATGCACACCTTCCACTTCGATAATTGTGGGTGGTGCACGAGGAGCATACTTTTTCCTTCGTTTAGAGCCATCATTCTGGGATAAAGTATGTCGTAATGGACTTTCAGGCAATTCACTAAATTCACCAGTGTTTGGTTGCACTTGGAGACTGAGTCTTGGCGGTCTAATGGATTTTCCATCCTTTACAATTACCATTATGTTATGATTTAACTATGTCTATGCCACATTATCACTGATACATTAAATTTTCAAATAAATTCAATCAAAAAATTTTAATGTTATATACATTCCACCTACATTGTGAACGTTTACTAAAAAATACAACGTGACAAAATCGCGAAATAATTATTTTACCAATAAAACACACTATACATTATCTATAAATGTAGTGTACGTAAAATTTATTATACAAAAACTGATAAGATACTTGTTAATGTATACATATATGTGACGTTGTTCTTTATTCAACTTATACACAAGATATGGAATACATTTTATGTACGCAACAGCAACTGTTTACATTGCTAATGTTTTACCTGTTGTTAAATTATCGACTATCAGTTTTTAGAAATGTCTATAGGATTTAATGAGGTATATCATTAAATAAAATTATAAGAAATTATTAATTCTTAAATTGTTTTTTATTTAATTAAAGTTTTATACAAAGTATGAATCAGTCTTTTTTTGTTCATTAGATAATTACAAACTGTTCTCAGTTTTTTCAAAGATTAATTAAAATAAACAATTAACATGTTGCAATGGGTATTGTGTAAAATAGTTTGGAATACGCATGCTAAATCCCAGATTCTAGCATAATGGGGTGCAGAACAGAACAGAACTTTATATACCCCACATATATATCCCAGTATCCCACCACGGGCGTAACATTTGAATCATCTGTATGAGAGAGCAAAAGAGTAGTCCGACTAATCCTGGTAGCACAAAACTGCTTTTCCATAAGTTTTGATCATCCACAAGAACGTATTGATTACAGCAGTAGCTGGGCGGTTTCATTCAGGAAAATCTCAATATTTTCCTCCGGCGCCGTTGCTACACATATACATTGAACATTCAGGAGACGGAAAACCGTCTCTTTATGTAGCCAGCAACCACCGATGTGTTGTTTTCGGCGTCGACATCGTCTCGATACACACTTGTTTCCAACGTTTACAACCGTAATAATACCCAATAATACGATGTTTTCGCGTTAATTATAAACAAAATTCAAATTCAATGCGATATAACAGTTAAACAAAAATCAAAAACGAATAGACTGAATTGCGTGACAAATAAAATTTTTCTATAAATAAGGGGGCGAGGTTTACTCGCTCCTTTGTGTAATTTCTTTTTAAAAAAATTGTTACAAATTCAAGTGCTTAATTTAAACAAGACTGTGTATATTATAATGATCTTCCTAATATTTTAAAATATCTGTACATAATAACATATTTAAACTAGCTAAATCTAAACTATGTTAATAGGAATATATATTTATAAATAAAATTTGTGTAAATAGTTGAAAAATGGCTCAGTTTGTAACTCATATTCAACCAACGCTGGTTGAATCCTCTCACCACCATCATCCACCCCATCATCCGAAGGAGCATCACGCCAAAGAGAAGGAACAACATGGGAAAGAACACCACCATGGAAAAGAGCACCATAAAGACCATCATGGAAAAGAGCACCACAAAGAACATCATGTAAAAGAACATCACCATAAAGAATTGCATCACAGAGATGCAAAACACGACCACCATGACATTTACAACATTTTCCCTGTATTGCCGCACCGACCATCCGACCATCATCACCATCAACATTACCAACAGCATGAGAACCTCGAAGAAGGTGAACAGAAACGGGATTCCGGGCATTATTTGGACTCGCACGGCATTTCACACCCTTTCCAGTTGCATTTTATCGACTCGCAAGGTATACATAGGGATTTTCATGGGCATGGTATCGAACATGATCATGAAAAGGAAAAACATCCTAAAGAGAAAAAGGATCATAAACATTTGACGATGGAGGATAAGTCGCCGTACAAAGAGGAGACACAAATGCCAACCAGTAGACCAACTTATATCGAATTGCAGCCGGTGAAAGCACAAAATAAACATGTAAGACTCATAAAAACTTTCATACTATGCCATTCTATTTTTATGAGGACGAAGACGTCTTAAATTTTTTTTACACATGTTGGAATACGTATTCGGATAAAATTTATATTTCGTTCAAACCGAAAACTATCCAACTTTAAGCTATATAAATATTTTTGTAATCGGAGGGTAATAAAACATTTTTTTACTGCAAATTTATAGGTATTCTTTGTTGTTTTTTCGTGAATAAAATTGAATTATAGTAGAACTCCCAGTTGAACAGAATTCAATTTAATATGTTTGGACGCCAAATGATACGATTAGTAGATTAATTTGTAGATGGCACAGCTTACACGAAAACAACATAATATAAATTCGAAAGTGCTGAAAAGTTGAACGTGTATGATTAAATACAAAAAGCGTTCGTGTCCATCTGAAATCGATACTAGTGGTACGACTGGTACGTCGTACCAAAACGACTGGCTATTTTCAGTACAACTACTATAAACAATAATTTTATGAGGGCTGCTTTGAAGTAATAAAATGTTAAATGTTACAACCAAAATAAATAAATCTATTTACTACAATGTGACTTGAAGAGCGTTAGACTGATTTTCGAACATTTCAACTTCAGTTCAAATACCTATATTCATTTGAAATTAAAAAATAAATATGAGCTATTAATAACTAACTAAAGACATTATAATTCATTTATACGGCACATAAACTCACCTACATTTTAAACAATTAGGTCACATAAATTGAGTATTAAGTGGATGTGACATCATTTTTATAAACAATTAAAACTGATGCATGTACTAAAACATCCTTTAGAGAAATTGACGTCAGTTTGGTGTATTTTCAGTAAAAACAATAAATTGAGCAGTTTAAACTTTAATCAACAACGGTATCGAACTCATTGAAAAATTTGTTTCATAATTTTACGCGCCTCATCCTCCTTCCGTTCGTAGGTTTGATGTATGTTTGATATGAAAAATTTTGTTTGTAAATTGTGTTACTATCTCTTCCCATGTGATGTTTAAGTTTAGAAATAGCGTAGAACTGTGAAACACCGCTAAAAATACATCAAGATTTTGCCAGTTTCCTTCGCGCACTCAAAAGCCTATGTAACATTATTAAAACGCGGCATTTCGAGTTTCATATTTGGGATATAATCGAAATTTAAATTAATAATAACAAAGTTGCATTTATAAAACGTATACAGAAATTTAGCAGCCGCTTTCGGAAATAATTTACGTTAATAATTTCCTGAACAAAATTTGCGTGTTTTATAATTTCGTTATAATATTCTTTTGAAAAGTTATTGAAAAAAAACTCTTTTATTATAGTTATTTTCTTGTAATTTATTTTGAAATATGTCACAGTTAATGAAAAAACGGTTTCCTTCAATAACCAGCATAGAAGTCGGATCTGCTGGGGTAAGAATTAATATGTGTGCATAATTTTATATTCACCCGGATAGTTTTATAAATTTTCAAAGGAGACACACTGTTATAATGTTAAAATTTACAAAATCATTAGGTATATACCAAGTCTATTCAATCGTGAAATATTCGTTTCCTGAACACTATTCAGTGCAATTGATTAAAATAATTACATGTAATATAGTATTTTGGTTTTATTTGGATTTGGTCCAAGATTTTTTCAAGTTTTAGTCACGTTTTCATTAAAAAACAAGCAAGAATAACATTTGGTTTAAACAACATTTTATTGTTGTAAATATTTACATGTCAATAGGTACACTTCCGGGTTATGTGTAATATTTAATTAATTAAAAAATATTCGCAATTGTAGGCAAGTTGTTCATGGAATTTGTTCCACATGTTGGTTCAAGTGGTATTGAGTTTAAAAATAAAAAATATACAACTTGATTATAACCACATGAGGATTTTCCAGACGGAAACTTGAAATTGTTCTTCTTGAGCGAAAATTTAGCCGCGCAAAATATACGTTATTAAAGTTACTATATTGTTTTTTATAGTATTCCATATAATTCTGGCCTTGTTAAAAAATATTAACCAACCCCACTAAATAATAAGCGTCTCCAAGTTGTCTACTGTACACACAATCAACCCCCTTGCGAATATTGATCCACTATAACGAAATAAAAAGGAAGTTAAGCATATACAGGGCAATTTTGGAGACAGACATATCTATATATACAGTCTTATTGTTTCGAAAACAAAGAAAATAATAACATCATATACAGTTTCAAAAATCTTGTCTGATATTACACATATTGTTGTATATTTTGACAAAAAGGGGAAGCTTTAATTAAGCTTCTGAATAAAACCGATTTATATCTAATCAAAAACAAGATGAGAATGTTTATGTTATCTTAAATATACATATAATAGATGTACAGGATTGTTAACTTATACATAAATTTTTACATCTCTATTAAGTTTTCACACACAACAATAAACTTTATAGGTATTTGTTGCCAAAGTTTAATAAAGAGAAAAAAAAAACGATTTCTATTTATATATAAATTCCTATAACAGAAAAATATATGTATATTGATGGTTTTTCTAACGAGACACGGTGTGTTGCTTGTGGAAAACATTTTTCGGTAGCTTTTCACAGTTTTCCTCCCTTACAGAGTTGGCCTTAATGCCATCAAACCTGTTTTCCGCGTTCGATATTAGGGTTGCCCTGTGCCATTGGTTAACATCCCCTATACTATACCTAAGTCTAAAATACATATATACAGTTGGCACTTGGTGATGGTATATGAGAGTGTATGTTGGACGAGGTAATACCACCTACATCTGCAAAGACAATTTTATTAGAAACAAAAAACCGAAAATGTATTACCCGTAATGCCAGCATGTGTATATCGCCTGAGATTTGCTCAATTGTGTGATTTCAGTGAAATATTTATACATACAAATTACAAACAGTAAAGTCATATCTAAATGATAGAATAGTGAATGTAGGCTTCAAAAGTAATTTATTTAAGTGTGCTTTCTGAGTGGGACCAAAAACAGAAATTGAAAAAAATGGTTACAGAAAATGGGCAGGTAATAATTTCATTTTAAAAATTTATCGCACAAACATATTGCGGTGAAAAGAGTACAATTGGGTCTCATTATTTTCTGGAAAACTTTATTGTTTTCATTAAATAAAGTTTGTATAATAATAAATAACAATTTCCTTTGAAATTTTCCTGACAAAAGTACCTATATTCATTTGTTGCTTCAGGATACAATTGACATTTCTGTTTGAAGCTTCAATTAACACGAGATAATTTTATAATTTACTGTCTACAAACACAAAATAGTTACATAATTTCGTTTCCTTTACGTAAATGTACGTGCAAAATTGAAACTTTGTGAATTGATTCAGTTTTAATGTAGGTACATGTACAAGTTACTCAAATAAACTCTAACTCAACAACTTAAATTATCAAATTTTAATCCAACGTGATTTTTTTTCGAGTGTTGGATATTAAAATGAATTTTCAACTATATATATTTAGAACCATTTCATAACATTTCATCCAATATATAAATATATATAAAAATAAAATAAATAATTAAATTTATTTAAGAAAGTCTATTTAATCATCTGAAGATAAAACAATTAAATTAAGCTTTTCCATTCTTTAAATAAATCAGTTAAAACAATAAATTCAATAAATGACCTAGAAAATTATGTCCTGCATTATATTAAAATAATATTGATGTCTTTTTACTGAAAATAAATAAATTAACATAGTTGGCAAAGATTCAAAAATTAGTTCATGTTGAATTTATAATAAGACGTAAAACATAAGATCAAAATTATTATATTGTATTAATTTTTTTCTGTCTTATTTGTCATTAATTTCATACATTTTTGCACGCTGTAGTTTGTAGGGGATGAATTTCAACAGTATATGTTAGGAAAAAGGCAGACGCGCCGCCGCGACGCTAGTATTGAGCGATGACGTAACAAGGCGTCGCCACTTCGCCAGAAGGCGCGTGGACCCGGCATATCTTTGTGCCCTTTTTATACACAACTTAATATGGTGCATTCAAATATACACAACATAAACGGGGTAGTTGTTTCAACACGCAGACATTAATATTTCTTTTACTAATTAGCCAGAAAATTAATGAAGTCTTGCTTGATCAATAATTTAAAAGTTGTGCTTTTGATTTATTACGCAAAACTGTTTATATAATCGTAATTTAAATCAAGAAAATTAAATTTTGCAAACTGTAATTATAATTGTAATAATAATATTGTTAATGTAACAGAGATTTGTTATTGTTTATCTAATGATATTTTCAAATTAAATTTGTTTAGTGTGACTACGTCATATAAGTGAAATTAATAAGTACGTTAATTTGCGATGTTTAGCTTTATTTTAAATTATTTGATTGTGGTGGTGACTTTTATTATACAGCGTTTTATAAAGTTTATATTTTAGACGCCACACCTGTTGATTATCTATAGATGTTTACAAAATTAAACTAAAAATAAAAATGACTGTACATCCGCACTGATGTCCTAAAAGCTGTAAATAATGACTTAAGAACAATATGTCGTTATGTTTAAAACTTTTTCGAATGGTGAGTGGAGTGTGACAAATAAAATGTTATGCGAATGTTAATATAAATGTAGATGTAAAGCTGGTTTTTCTGTTTGGGTGCAGAACAAAGTCATTATTTGCCTCCCCCAATGCACTTGTCTCAAAATATTCTAGGGTAGCCAAACATTGAAGGGTGGTTACGATATGTTCCACCTTGTAATGAATGCTGGGAGGGTCAGGGTGCATATTATATCGAATAAAATAGCGTTGGGTTACTCATTTTGCCACGTGTTAATTTTATACTACATTTTATTCATAACTATATTTGTATGAAATTCTATTTTGGGGGAGACATAAAAAGCTTTTTTAATATTTGATGAACTCGCTATTATATTAATGACGATTGAAATCCGTTTTCCTTTATAGTCTGACGGAAACACGTCATTTCTTCGTGCCGCTCGTAATGGCCAACTAGACAAAGTATTGGAACATTTAAAATCAAATATCGATATTAACACCAGTAACGCAGTACGTATCTAAAGTTATCTAAATTCTGGTAATGTACCAGTCATTTATTTGTAGAACGGCCTGAACGCTCTTCATTTGGCTTCTAAAGATGGCCATATACAGATAGTTGAAGAATTATTGAAACGTGGGGCGGTTGTAGATGCGGCCACAAAAAAAGGTAATACAGCATTGCACATAGCATCATTGGCGGGCCAAGAAGAGGTCGTCAAATTATTGGTACAGCATGGAGCTTCAGTTAATGTACAAAGTCAAAATGGTTTCACACCACTTTATATGGCAGCTCAAGAAAATCACGATAATGTCGTCAAATATTTATTGGCGAACGGGGCCAATCAGAGTCTGTCTACAGAGGTACACAATGGATTGAAAGTGAGAGTGGTATCTTAATTTGATTAACGATATCTTTCAGGATGGCTTTACACCTTTGGCCGTTGCTATGCAACAAGGACACGATAAGGTAGTAACGGTTCTACTAGAAAATGATACAAGAGGCAAAGTTAGACTCCCCGCTCTGCATATAGCAGCTAAAAAGGATGATGTGAAGGCTGCAAAGTTGTTGTTAGAGGTAAAATGTTGAAGGGCAATGAAAGCATAAAATTCAAATATTTCTATATTGTTAGAATGAACACAATCCAGACGTCACATCTAAGTCAGGATTCACACCACTGCACATTGCATCTCATTATGGTAATCAGCAAATTGCTAATTTATTAATACAAAAGGGTGCAGATGTAAATTATGCGGCCAAACATAATATAACACCATTACATGTGGCCGCCAAATGGGGTAAAACGAATATGGTGGGTTTATTATTGGAACATGGTGCAACCATTGAATCGAAAACGCGAGATGGTTTAACACCACTACATTGCGCGGCACGTAGTGGCCATGAAAATGTTGTAGATATTTTACTGGAGAAAGGAGCACCAATTAGTTCCAAAACTAAGGTATACTACTAATCTTAAGTTAGATCTTCAACGATAAATTTGATTGAAAAATGAGGAATTATTTATAGAATGGGTTGGCACCGTTGCATATGGCAGCCCAAGGAGATCATTTAGATGCGGCTCGGATATTACTATATCATAGGGCACCTGTTGATGAAGTCACTGTGGATTATTTAACAGCATTGCATGTGGCAGCTCATTGCGGTCATGTAAGAGTTGCCAAATTACTTCTGGATAGGCAAGCAGATGCAAATGCAAGAGCATTGAACGGTTTTACGCCTTTGCATATTGCTTGTAAAAAGAATAGAATTAAAGTTGTTGAACTACTGCTAAAACATGGTGCTAGTAAGTCTGATAATCCTTTAAAACATGTTCGGTGCTAATGTGAGACCTGTAGGTATTGGAGCAACAACTGAAAGTGGACTGACGCCTTTACATGTAGCTAGCTTTATGGGATGCATGAACATAGTTATCTACTTGTTACAACACGATGCTAATCCTGATGTTCCTACTGTACGAGGAGAAACTCCTTTACATTTAGCAGCTAGAGCAAACCAAGTAATTACACTAGTTACTTGAAATAATCCAATTTGTAATTATGCTTTTGTTTAGACTGACATCATTAGAATACTATTAAGAAATGGAGCTCAAGTGGATGCAAGAGCAAGAGAACAACAGACTCCACTGCATATAGCATCGCGATTAGGAAATGTTGATATTGTGATGCTCCTGCTTCAACATGGAGCTAAAGTTGATAGTGCTACGAAGGACATGTACACTGCTCTTCATATAGCAGCAAAAGAAGGCCAAGATGAGGTGCAGTGCAGTCATATTATTTCGGACTTCTAATTACATACAAGATTTTAAAATATTTTTTTGTTCTAGGTTGCTACAGTTTTAATTGAAAATGGTGCATCTGTTAATGCTACAACGAAGAAGGGCTTCACTCCTCTACATTTAGCTGCAAAATATGGTAATTTGAAGGTTGCCAAACTCTTGTTGCAAAAAGAAGCGTCAGTTGATTCGCAAGGCAAAAATGGTGTGACACCATTACATGTTGCTTCACATTATGATCATCAAAATGTTGCTCTATTACTGTTGGATAAAGGAGCTTCGCCGCACGCTATAACCAAAAATGGTCATACACCATTACATATAGCAGCCCGGAAAAATCAAATGGATATTGCGAACACGTTATTGGAATATGGGGCTCAACCGAATGCTGAAAGTAAGGCTGGATTTACTTCTTTGCATTTGAGTGCTCAAGAGGGTCATACTGATATGTCAGCATTATTGATAGAACATAAAGCAGATACAAATTTTCAGGCTAAAGTAAATTTCTTTAGTAGCATTTTAACGTGATAAATTAGATTTAACTTTTCAGAACGGTTTAACACCATTACATTTGTGCGCAATAGAAGATCGCGTTCCTGTGGCAGAGATTTTAGTAAAGAACGGTGCAGACATAAATTCAACTACAAAAGGAGGATATACGCCTCTCCATATAGCTAGCCATTACGGCCAAGCAAATATGGTACGATTTCTATTGGCAAATGGTGCTAATGTGGGATCTTCGACATCTCTTTGTTACACACCCCTTCATCAAGCAGCCCAGCAGGGTCACACGAACATTGTCAATATTCTTTTAGAAAATAAAGCTGACGCTAATGCAATTACAACGGTAAATACATTGCTTGTTTCATTTATTTAGTGGATTTATAATATTTTTATTGTAGAACGGGCAAACGCCTTTAAATATTGCCCAAAAATTGGGATATATAACAGTTATTGAGACATTAAAAGTAGTTACTAGTCCAACAAAATCGGCAGCAGCTGTATCAACGAATGCTGATGAAAAATATCGTGTAGTAGCACCAGAAGCAATGCATGAAACATTTTTGTCCGATTCAGAAGAAGAAGGAGGTAAGTCTTAGACTATTAATTTAATAAATTCTCAATGTAAAATACTTAATGGAGGCCTGTATAAAAGCTGCTTTTGTCATCAAAATCATTTGCATGTGCATTACTAATTCACATTTGAATTATATCCATTGCAAAATTCGTTACTCAGAAACCTAGAATTAAATTTCGTTTAAAAGAAAAATTCGTGAATTTTAGTGCTGTGAATATTAGTGCCCTTGAAAAATTGATTAGTTTTCAACATTGATTGATTAGCCCTCCCACACACAGAATAATATTAGCTTTAATAATTACGGCGCCTCACTTTAGCTTTGCTTTTTTTATTAAAAACTAAAGAAATCGTTAAAAACTAACACAATATCACGTAATATCGAAACAGGGGAGGATATTTTGGACGGATTCGGTACAGCTCCTCATGAACGTCATGTGTATCTACCATATTTCAATGGCACAACTTTACTTACTAGTAAGTCACGATATTAATCACAATTAAAAATACAACCACATGAAATAATAAAGAATTTTTATAAAATCTAATAACATTTGCTTAGCCTAATATTTTCTTTTAAAACACTACAATTTCTTAATGGTGCCTACATTATTATGGAATATAATATTTTTCGTTTTAGGAGAAGATACAGTTTTAGGAGACCACACATATCGGTATTTAACAGCAGACGAAATGAAATCACTTGGCGACGATTCATTACCAATTGATGTAACAAGGGATGAACGAATTGATTCTAATCGTATAGCATCCGAAAGTAATATGTTACCACCGCAACATATTGAGGATACAGTCAGTCCAGAGCATGTGTCGCAGAATTATGTGGAATATATTAAAAAGTACGCTCCTGATAATGTGGATATTTCAAAACATCCAGTTAATATAGGGTAAGTATGGCTTTAAAAAAATGCAGTTTTTATTAACATTTTATAAATAACTAATTTATTTAATGCTAATCAGGAAACTTCATTGGAAGAAGTAAGAACTATAAACTAACGCATATTATTTTGTCATGTTTTCTATGATTGTTTAATAATTTTTCAGTTTTTTGGTTTCATTCCTCGTTGATGCTCGTGGTGGAGCAATGCGAGGTTGCAGACATTCTGGTGTCCGTGTGATCGTACCGCCAAGGTGCGCTCCCAGTCCTACAAGAATAACGTGCAGATATGTTCGCCCTCAGCGGACACCCCATCCGCCACCTTTAATGGAAGGGGAAGCTTTAGCAAGTAGAGTCCTGGAATTGGGTCCTGTTGGAGCTAAATTTTTAGGGTTTGAATGAATTCCATTTTTTGTAAACATTTAAATATAAGAAAATGTTGATATTTTAGACCAGTTATAATTGAAGTACCACATTTTGCTGCTCTTCGAAGTAAAGAACGCGAAATTGTGATTCTTCGTTCGGATAATGGTGAATCGTGGAAAGAGCATACTGTTGAAGCTTCTGAAGATGTAATTAACGACGTTTTGCATGATAGTTTTGAAGCTGATGGTATTATTTATACCATTTCTTAAAGGAAGCGATACTTATTGCTAAAATGTACTCCCATATTTTAGATTTAAATCAAATGGAAGATATAGGATCTGGACGTATAACGCGCATTCTTACACAAGATTTTCCACAATACTTCGCAGTTGTGTCACGAATTCGACAAGAAGTGCACGCAATTGGACCAGAAGGTGGAATGGTTTCAAGCACAGTTGTACCACAAGTGCAAGCAGTGTTTCCAGAAGGCGCTTTAACAAAGAAAATCAAAGTGGGACTTCAGGTAAATTTGTTTAAACCTCGCAAAGGGGTGCCAATGGAAAAGTTAAGAAAAATTACTGTAAATCATATACCGAAAAAGAAAAGATGGTCACTGATTTGGTAAAACTTATATCACATGCCAAAATATAAAATTTTGCTCATTAGAGTAAAAAAATTCAGATGATGGTTATTTATTTATAATATACATATACTCTTACTCGTACATACATATTTTTATAATTGTGATATGTAAATTTTGAATATCTATAACAAAAAAAAATAAGAAACAATTTAAATTGATACAAGAACTATTTTATTAACTGGCCTACATAGAAATGATTTTTGTAAGTTTAGGTATCTATATATTTTTCTGTAACAGAATCAAAATATATCCAATCTTCCATATTTCAATCATAAAAGTACAAATGTTTTTTAAAAAAGTTTACATGCGTTTTGTATGTTTATTAAAATTAAATCACATTTTGTGAACAAATTTTGATAATTATTAATAGAATCATTAAGAACTTTCATATACATTTAATGTTATTGTTTATTGTAAAAATAATTCACTATAAACTTACGAATTTCTGTATTAAGTGATGCATGTTTTGGTCATAAAGCAATTAAAGCATTTATGATTAAAGTGTGATTAAGAGATTGCAATGATTTTCCTTACTAAAATGTCACTAATATTCTTTTTCCAATTATTTTAATTGCATTAATTTATGTAAGTTACTTATTAAATTTATTTTTAAGGAATAATTTTTTATATTTCTCTTAAATGTGTATCAGGAGAGTGCCCAATAAAACTGAGTTAAACTAACACATTAACTTTTGATTACTTTAATGGCATTCACAATTAGCTATTATCGATTTTTGGGCACAAAAATAATACATTTTCAACCAAATGTGACCAAAAATTATAATGTGCTAACACGAAAAGTGAAACAAAGCAATGGTTCACAGTTCAAATAATAATGGAATTAATTTCATGTTTAATTCATTATTGGGCTCTCAGCTCAACCGAGAAACTCGAAAAAATCAGTTCTTTTTTCCTTACACAGTTATACTTTAATTTTTAACTTTACTATAAATGTGCACTTCCAGCTGACCATTATTTTTGCTGTTGAACCTTGCTTTGTATGTGTCATTCCTTACCCAAATATTCCTTCCAAATGCGTGCAACAAGTCCATTGGTTGTCTAAACGCCTGGCTTTGCTTCAAATTTTCACCCTAATATTAACAATTTCAAAAAATTGGCTTCTATCAAATTAAATCTTAACAAATCGAAGCAATTGTAACAAAAAATTAGCTGTGGGAATATAAAATTTATTGCTGAAATTAGATGGTAGTTGTAAATTGTATTCTTCCCAGGCACAACCAATAGACCCAGAGCTAACTGCTAAACTATTGGGGCATGGGGTTGCTGTTTCGCCAGTAGTAACTGTAGAACCACGTCGTCGAAAATTCCACAAAGCAATAACATTAAGTATGCCAGCTCCAAGACCACATTCACAAGGGATGATAAACCAATATTCAGGTTCAGCACCAACTTTACGACTTTTATGTTCAATAACAGGTAAGTTTGAATTAATATACATATTTGCGTAATAAGATTTTATTTTTATTTTATTTATTATGTGGTATTTATATTTTATTCTGTGAGAATAGCAGTTAAATTTTATAAACAATTGTACAAATGAAAATTATTTCCATTTTCACACTATAATTTCAATTGGAAATCATACAATTAAATATTAAATTTCAAATTAAAATTTAATTTAATTTAAAATCAGAATATATAATGTATATTGGAATATTATATAGGTTTTTGTCTTGGTGTTGTGTTGTGCCCTATGTTCTTATTTTCTTTTTTAATTAAGAGGTTGGCAGGCTTATGTTTTACGTAGTCTCCATAAGTAGTAAATAGATAGATGTTAGAGTATAAAATATTTGACTTTTAGTACATAAATTGTAATATCTTTGATGTATACTAATTAATATTAGATAACTAGTCTATAAAGCATGACGGTAATTCAATACAGATTATTACAAGTACATTTATAGGATATAATAAACTAGTATTGTAGTAGTAAACTCTAATGTAATTTAGATAAGTCAACATCAACAACATATTAAATTTCTAAGATATGATTTTTTTTAAACCATCGTATACATTTACGTTATTTAAAATTTATGTTAACGAGATTACTGTCGGTACACCTAACGTGTATAATAATTATGTTTTTATTATGGGGAAAAAGGGGAGTATAATTAAATATAAATCTGACACGCAAAGTTTGCCAGCCTCGTGCTTTTTAAAATGAAATTATGACATCATTGTGGCTTTTTTAATTATAAAAATTAAAAGTTGTATAGATCACAATGGTGTCATTGAAGTCATTTTTCTACTAAAAACTAATGCGCTGTTATTAAAATTTTCACGCGCGTATCCAGGGGTGTTTCGGAAAAGATCTCTCAAAGGTAACTAACAAAATATATTGATGGGCTGCCCCCTTTTTAGACTGTACCTTCTATTTTATATTACATTATCATTATTATAATTTATTTCAAATTTTTTTATTAGGTATGTGAAAGCGAAATGAACGTACGCAGTCATTTTTATTTTGTTGAATTATTTATTTAATACATATATGGTTTTAGTAGATTTAATTACAAATAAACAAATTAATAATTATCATTTGCAATTAAATCAACATAAACTGTGTATTTTCACTTCAATTTATAAATTTCTAAAAATTATAAATTATTTATTTTTCTTTTGCCTTTAGTCGTTACATTATTTTTAATTATCATTTTTAAATAAATTCTCCCAAATCACCAAAAACACAATTTGCAATAATTTCACCTTATATAGATTTGCTGCATTTATTATAATTTAATTTTTCAAATGAAAATTATATACAAACAGGGTAGCTAACTTTACTGACGTGCACTATTTGCTATCTATATGTTGTTATTACTTTAATTTTTTATTAAAATTTCGATTTATTAACGAAAAGTATACGTCAATAAAATGCCATCTTGTCTATTTAATAATTTCAGTTCTTTTTTATTTTTTTATATATAAATAGGAATTTCCCTTATAATTATTGTTACTCTTATTTATATCATCAGATCAGTCGTTTAAATTATTTATCCATAAATATCTGTACAAACCTAAAATAATACCTTTATACTTATATTTTTTATTTAAATCGGAAGTTAGTTGCCACGCGACTGGTCTTTTCTGAAACCGTTCGAATTAATGCTTTGCTTTTGCTTCATTTATACACTGCATTTTGTTTCACTTCATTTTGAAAAATTATCTAACTGAAACATAAATTTTGTAATGCTTGAATTGATTCATTTACGTTTTTTGCTTTGCTATGAATATATATATCAAGTATTGAACAAACAAAGCTATTGGAAATCAAACAAGTGCATGTTGTAAATTGATATTTAAATATAAGCTTTATAATATACTATTATTATATACATTTGCGTTGATAATATGTGATATGCCTATCTTAAAGGTGGCACAACTCGAGCACAATGGGAAGACGTTACTGGATCCACTCCACTTACCTTTGTAAACGATTGTGTTTCCTTTACAACAACAGTTTCTGCACGTTTTTGGCTTATGGATTGTCGTAATATTGGAGATGCTACAAAAATGGCAACAGAACTTTACAAGTATAGTTTTATATTACTGTAACTTATGAAAATGTTTCTAAAACTTCTCATTTGTGTATGTAGGGAAGCCATTCATGTACCGTTTATGGCCAAGTTTGTCGTATTTGCAAAACGAATAGACCCACTCGAGGCCAGATTAAGAGTTTTCTGTATGACTGATGATAAAGAAGATAAAACTTTAGAACAACAAGAACATTTTACTGAAGTGGCGAAAAGTCGAGATGTAGAAGTATTGGAGGGTAAACCACAATTTATAGAATTTGCTGGAAATTTAGTACCAATTACAAAAAGTGGAGAACAGTTACAATTTTCGTTTAGAGCATTTAGAGAGAATCGTTTACCATTTTCTGTGCGTGTAAAAGATCAGCATGCCGAAGCAGTTGGTCGATGTTTGTTTATGAGAGAGCCGAAGGTAAAAAATATATTTAAAAATCTTGTACAATATAATATTTATAAAAATTGTTGTAGGTTGCTAAAGGCGAACCTCCACAACAACCTATATGCATTCTAAATATCGTTTTGCCTGATGACATTGTGTCAGAGACTGTATCATTAACGGATGGAACTGATTTAGCGCGAAAATACACTTATCTTTCCGAAAGCTTTGATTATTATAGGCCGGACCCCCGACTTGCAGACATGAGTAATTTATTAGGTGAAGACTGGGTGCCTTTAGCGAATCAACTAGGTTTAACAACATCAGAAATTAATGTTATTAAGTCTGAATATCCTGATAGTGTAGCTAAACAGGCACAATCAATGTTACGTATGTGGTTGTCACAATCAGGCAATAAAGCTCAAACAAACACATTAGAAAATGCATTAAAACGAATTGGCAGGGAAGATATTATACCGCAGTGCCTCAATATTGACCATACAGTTACTAGGAAAATTCAACCGGAATTAGGAAAATACAAACCGAAAAAACATCCAGATGAAGTTTTAGAAGAGACTTCAAAGAAAATTGAAGCCTTTGATAAGTATTCGGCAGAAGAAAAGGCTGTAGAAACATCCGATGAAGAAGATTTTAATAAAACAGTTACTGAACGACGTGAACAAATAGAGAAACGTTTATCTGCCACTATTCCAGCATCAACACAACGTGTGGAAATCGTCCAAGAAATAACCACAATTAAGCAACAAAGTTTGGTTGAGGATAAAATTGCTGAAGTTGAAAAAGTTGCACTTACACAACCGCCCATTAAAGCTTTGGCTCCTGGTGAAACGTTGAGAACAGTTACGCAAGTGATTGATTCAAAAACCACTGATGTACCATCTGATTCTGAACAAACAATCACTAATGGAACTGTTACTCCAATGCAAAAGACTGTTGATAAGAAAGCGCACATTAGTAGTGAAACGCACAAAACCGTACCTGGAAGCGATGGAGCACCACATGGACCAACTGAGGATCAGGAATTTTTACAAGGTGTAGTACAAAGAATTGACGATGATACAAAAATGCCATTAAGAAGACTAATTGCCGATGAAGGTATTATTTTATTTAAATATAGTCTAATTAATAGTTGTTGAGGTATTAAATATAAATCATAGATCCCAAATCGCCGAAATTATCGAAAACGCCGCCACCCAGTCCAGCTGACTTTTTCTTTAGAGATCAGGCAGCCACAAACCAAGGTAAATTTGTTTTATTTTTATCAAATATTGTTACAATCTTTTTGTTTTATTTACATGAAGTCTTGTGTATTTCTTGTATTAATTTAATTATAAAATATAAGGTCAAAGGAAACCTAGTAAGTGTCCGATATGATTTAAATTTTTAAAATTGTCTTGAATACAACGCAAACTAAAATTGCGATACAACATTTGAATTGTAATTGTTAATTTGTAATTAAGCCTTTACGTACTTTAAAAACGAAATCACTAATTTTGAAATCGTTTTTACAGTGAAATATAAATATAATTTTATTCTATGCACTATTTTTCTTATTTATATAACGCGTCTGTGGTAAAGCGTGACAAAAGTGTATCGTATGGCCTCTTATTTTTTTAAATACATTATTGAATTACAGCAAAAATAAATACTTCTTATAATATTTTTCATTAATCGAATAAAATTAGTACACAGTGTATATTTCTCGTGTGCGGTTCATTTGCGTAAAAATATTTCTAGTAATAAATAGCGTCTAATTAACATAGTAAAAATTTAAATTTTGTTTTAAATTTGTGAAGTACTTAATGAACAACAATGAATATTCCTAAAATTGAATTAACACCCGAAGTGGACGATAAAGAAGAAAATTATTTATCTTTCTTGGAGGCTCTTACTGACGTTGAAGATTTATACGATGTTACCGAGGAAAATGATTCAAAAAAATACAATTTGAAACTGTCTTTAAAAGACAAAGGAAGTTACACTGACTTGGAAGATTTTGAAGCTTCTGATAATGAAACTGATGTTAAACTTGTTAAACATCGACATCCTATTTCTTTAAAAAATTTAGACCTAGAATCCGGTTCTGTATTAGAGACATTTAAAACTCAAGTTCGTAAACCAAACGGACAGAAAAAATTGAAAACACAAGAATCTGTTGTTCAACAAGACAATCCCTCATCAAGTTTACTTGAGGCAATGCAGGAAGAAGGTGGAAAAACAGATATAGAAATTGAAGAAACGGATAATGAATACGAAACTCACGATGATATAGTAGAGCCGGCTTTCGTTTTAGATAATTTATATAAAAATTACGAAGTTATTGAATCTGAAAGGGCTGAAAATAATGTGGCAACTCCCGTTGTTGAAAATTGTTATGAAGAAGAAGAAAATAATGAATTGTTGAAAAGTATGAGCTACTTAAGCAATTTATCATTGGCTTCAAATTTTTCTAATGCTACTGACGTTGAAATTGTAAATACGGATTCAGATGGAGAAGTCAATCCGAAAAAATTGAAAAACAAAAAGAAACGAAGTGCTAGAAAACAGCTTAAAGTAATTGCTACCGATGAAGAAGACTTGGATTTGTCAGAAGTTGAAAGTAAACAATCACATAAACGTTCAAAGCGTAATTTAAAAGTACGAAGTAAATCTATGCCCTTTGAATCTGATAACGAATATAGTGACAATCCTAATTTTCCAATTTGTAAAAATGTAATTACCAAAAAACAAAAATCACTGTTATTGCCGGAAGTAGAGCGGGATATTTTAACTGATGTTGAAGATTTTGAACAAGACAACCCAATTCCAGTGAATGATATCGTTGTGGATGAGGAGGCATTTGAAAATAAGTTACGTGAAATAGCTAGTTCATATAGCAATATAGCTGAATGTAGTAATGTTACAAAAAATCAACTGCTATACGTGGCAGAAGCAGTTGGAGAACATATTAATGATGAAAACGACACTGATGTTGATTGTTATCAAAGCGAAAGTGAAGTGGCTGCTCCAGAATCTAATAATTTTGAGGAATGTTTAAATGTTTCTTTTTATTCACCACAAAAGAACGTAAATAAAACCGTCAAATTTGATGTTAAAGTAAAGAAAAATAGTTTACAACTTCCTGCATCAAATCAAGATGAACTTACAGATCTGGAAAATATTGACTCTTCTTCGGAAAATGACGAAATTCCGGTAGCAATTGTGAATAATGAATGTGTTACAACTGACGAAGAAGATATAGAAAGCAAGGAAATAGTTGTGAAATCGGACTTTCCAGATATAGTATTGCCACGAGCCACTCGAAATTTAATTTTACTCACTGAAAGCAAATCCAATCAACCGTCAATTAAAATTTTGCCTTTAGATGAAGATTATGAGCTGGGTATTACGCAAGTTAAAGAAGTTGCTACTGATGAAGAACATTTCAGTGATGAAAATTATGAGATTGATGCTTCTTTTGAACCAATTCCTGACTTAACTTTATATGCTACTGACGGTGGTTCCATAGATATATCTGATAAATTAAAAGTGGATAAATTACATGATAAAATTGATATCAAAACTGATACAGAAGATTTGTTTGTTGAAAAAAGTCCTAAAAAACGCAAACCACCAAAATTTAAACATTTTAAGAAAGTTTGTGCTCCCCAAAAGAAGCTTCTAGTTGTTGAACAAAATGAAGCATTGTCTTTGACTGACACAGAAGATATTTATCTTAGTGACAGCTCTAAAACCAATACTAAATTGAGCGTACCAGTTGATGATACTGATAAACAGGCAACTGATGTAGAATATATTCCTTCTTCGGATAGTGATGACGATGCAGAAACCAGGTCTTTGTCGTGTACTCCTCAACATATGCGAGAAATGAGCGGTGAGGTAATTTTAAATAGAGAAGGTGGTGGGCCAGTTTCAGCTAATGATCGTCTAATGTCTAAGTTAAAATTGCCATTAAGAAATAAAGTAATTGCCAGTCCAGTATATACTGACACCGAAGACATGAATGCGTCCACAGATGACGAAATTATTTCGCGCTCGGCTCCACATGATGGAAATTTAATTGGTTCGGGGTTAGATCAAGTGTTTTCTTCAAATGTACACGTGCAAAGTTTAAATCGATTCAATTGTGATAGTGCTGCTGACGTAATGTATTTAAAAGGAGGCGGTTACGTAGAAGTTGATACTGAAATTGATGAAATTATAACTGATGAAAAGAATTATAAAGAAAATGATTTAAATAAAAACGAACAGTCGGTGTATATTGATTTCGAGCAAGATTTCGTGAGCTTTGGAGTTAATCTAAAGCAAGGTTTGGCGAACAGTTTAATTTTGTATTTCTAACAAATAATCTATTATAAATTAGGAGTAATAATTAATTTATTTTATTTTATATTTTATAGATTTGGAAGCCCAAAAGAAGAAAACTAAAATGCCTTCTCATGAAGAAGAAGATGCCGAAAATCTCGAACTGCAAGAAGGTGAGTTTCATATTTTCGTTATCATGTAGTTACACATTAAAAAGTTTCCATTAGCCACTATATGTATAATATGGTATTGATATTTTAAGCCAATAATAATTGTTTACTGGAAACTTTTAACAAAAAAGAAAATAACATGCAGGTATTATTCATCAAAAAGTTTAGGAGCACATTCATTTCCATTTGAATCATTTTATTTTTGTGTAATTAACCATTATTATAAAATGACATCAAGCCAGAGGATGCTGTTTGTGCATTTTATAAATTAACACAATTAATAAACACAAAAAAATCTGTTTTTAATGAAAATCATACATAATAATAGCTTTTTAGCAAACTACTCTTCGCTTAGTGCATTTGTATTTTGTATTACTTTTCTATTCGTATAAAGTTCTATTCAGTTGCAAATTATTTTATAAGCATGAGCATGTAATAAGTAAAATTCAGTAGATTTAAAATATCTTTTATAATAATCAATATAATCAATTAATCATCTATTTCGCTTTAATTTTAAATAATTTATGTAGAGAAGCTATACGCTCGTCATAATATTTTATGTTATCATTCATATACCATAAGCAAAATTAAAGAAGGAACATTTAATATTTAGTTTACAATATATTTTTTTTTATAAAGACGAATAATTACTCCAGCAAGGTTAATGCTCAAAGAAATTTTTTTGTTAGATCAACAAACTACCGGTTCCCAGATCGTAACTTATGAAAGTGTGTTGTTAACACCAGATCACAATAAACCTTTTAACCGATCCAATTCCCCAATAAATAATACCACATCCTATGCTCACATAGATATTATGCTAGAAAGAATGTTAAATGAAGTTGAACAACAAGAGAAAATATTTGGACTCGACTTAGATGTACTTGAACCAGAAGAATCTTGTATAAACACATTAGAATTGGTTCCAAGTTCAGACGCTTTAATTGAGATTCCTGTGAAAGACTGTATACGAAAACCAAAAGTTTATGAGTGTGTGCATGAAATTTTAATTAATGATAATTCTAACATGATATCTAATGATATAAAAGAAAATGTAGATTTAATTAACTTTGATGATGGGGCAAAGGAAAATGAATTAGAAAAAATTTCATTTGCCACAGCAAATTTAATAACAACACTTGAGTGCGACGAAGCTAGAATGTTATTAAATGAAGACATTGAATCTAATGTAGGTGATCCCAGAAAATGTGATATGTATTTTGTAAGAAAAGCTAGTAGTGAATCTTTAAGTGATAATTATCCGGACAGTTGGAGCGATACAAATGAAAATTGTGTTGATCCTGATTACGAACCGATTGAGCACAGCACTCCATTGAAATATGCCTACCAATTGTATGATAATCGAACTGGCAATGATATTTGGTGGGAAGGAACGTACAGAAATCTTAGTATAGTGCCTGAAGAAGATGAAGAAAGTGCCAGTTTGCTCGGAACTTACAGTGGAAGTTATTTAAATAAGCCATATCTTAATATTCCAAATACTACAAATGATTCTTTAGTGTTAAGTGACAATTTAAAAAGTTCGTCAAGTTCGCTGTCTTCATCATCGGCAAGTAGTTCTGATGAAGGGCACTATGAAACATTTGAAAAAGTAGTTAAGGCTGAAGTAAAATTAATGGTAAAAACAACAGACAAAGGTAAAGAGGCAATTGAAATACGATCAGTTCGTGAATTTATGGAAGATCCGAAAAAAGAAGTTCCAATGGCAGATGAATCCAAAATTAAAAGGAAAACGAATTTGTTGCCAAAGATTTCAAAGAAAATTAATAACTTATCCAGTAAGTTTTCAAATATACTTGATTCAAATAGGAAAAAATCATCAACATATGCTGTTTTAGAAAATACATGTAATGTAAAACATGAACCAGTTGTAAAACACAAAAATCATAAACCTTCTTTTACTTTACCACGACTTTTTATTCGAACTAATGAAGCTGAACCGATTAAACCTTCTAAAAGTGACAGTAATTTGTTAGAGAATAAGGAATTATCAAAAAGCCGTTCAGAATTAGTTGCTACACCAAGTGAAACATTTCCATTACAATTCCATCCAGATAATTGGGACTATTTAAAAACTGATCTCGATGAAAATAAAATAGACTTATATGCAAATAGACCATTTTATCCGTGTTATAATCAATATACAGTAAAACCAAATTTATTCCAAACAAATCCTTTTACAGAATTTACTTCCAATCCTTTCTCATGTAATTCACCTATTCCCCAAGCATATTGTGACTGGTTGTCAGAACAAGAAGACATAAGTAGAGGTAAAGTCGTTTTTCTTTTCGCTGACTAAACTCATCCGCATGGGTTTTACAAATTTGTAGTTTTTTATTAACAAATGACTTGAAAGCATTAGCCCTGTAACATGGAGTAAAACAGTAAGAATATTATTTTAGTGAAAACGTATCTTAAGGTTAGGGTTTGCTAGTTAGAATAGCTTGTTGGATACTGCATGTTCTTACAGGAAAATCGACCACGACGTATTTAGCTAAAACCGACGCAGCTCCAATAGAAAAGCCTATAGGAGCTATTCCTGCTGGTTTATCCTCTATACCCTCTGATAATAAAACTACCATTGAAAAAACTAATGCTCTAATAGAATCTGAGTCACAACAGTCTGGACAATATAAATCTAGTGAAGAAACTAAAAAGATTGATGAAAAAGTTGAAACAAAGAAACAGAAGAAAGGGTTCCTTGGCACACTGAAAACATTTGTTGGTAAATCTGTGGATCATTCTGATTCTGATTCGGAAAAATCGTCAAAGAAGGACGAAAAAGTTAAAAAAGACAAGAAAAAGAAAAAGAAAGATGCAAAGTCTGTTCCAAAACCTCCAGAATCTGTTGGTAAACCAAAATTACCTACTCCGACCAGAGAAGAAGCTGATATGCCACCACCTTATCAACCACCTGATATTCCTTTGATTGACACTGAACAAATTAATGGCGACAAAGTTCAAATTCAAGTTACTGATTTAGATGCTGACACTGATAATGTATCCGATAATATTAAAGAGGAGGCTAATAAAATTGTTGAGAAAGTTATCGAAGATAGTGAAAATGTTGCCTCAACTATCTTACAAAAAGCACCAAAACCGGAAAAAGCTACTAAAATTACAGTTGTAAACGAAATTACTAAATCAATTGCGCCTGTTGTAATACAAGAAGAAGAGTTTTCTATAATTATAGATCCAACAAAAAAAGAATCACCAAAGAAGTCTCGTGATACTTTCACAATTAATATAGATGAAAGTATTGAAAAAATTGAAAAAGAAATTATGAAAAAATCACCAATTTTACCAGAGGAAAAAATAATTAAACCTGTAATTGATCCGAATTCGCCCATTAAGTCTGCTCAAGATAATATCTATGAAGATGAAGATCAACCACTTGTTTCAGAAAGGCCACCAAAAATTTTATATGAGCCGGAATCAATACAAAATATTGAAAACTTAAAGAGAATTTCTATTGACGAAACGAAAACTGAAGTAATTGAAGGCGATATTGCTGATAATAGTGTTGTAAAAGAAAAACCTGAGAAAAAACGAAAACAAAGTAGATTATTTGGCTTATTCGGCAAATCAGGAAAAGAAACAGATGAATCTGATGATGATAGCAGTAAGAAAGACATTATTGAAAAACAAGATAAGGAAATAAAAGAAAAATCTATAGAAAAACCAAGTAGTTCTGAGGAAAAGAAAGGATTTTTGGGGATTTTTAAGAAAACGAAAAAAGATCAACCTGATGAATCTGAGTCAATTATTACAGATGCAACATTATCACGTGAAGTTGTAAAAGTATTAAATGATACTAATGATTTTATTACTAAAGAAATTGAAAATTACGATAATGTAACTTTTATAGAAAGTCCAACCAAACTACCTTGTGAGAAAATTGAACAAACTACAACTGCAAAAGCAAAAGTTCCTGAAAGTGAAGTTGCCGATACTAAAAAATCTGGTATGTTAGGGCTGTTTAAAAAATCTAAAAAAGAAATATCTGATACTCCAACTGATTTGAAAAATGCTTCTAAAGACGAACAGCCTATTGTCATAGAGGAAGTTAAAAAAGTAGATGAAATTAGTGCCTCAATGCCTATTACATCTGTGCATGAAAGTGTAGCAGTTGAATATGGACTAGAACATAGAAAAATCACCGAAGACTTTATACATAAAGAAGTTAAAAATTATTATGATGCAAATATCGATAAAACAGAACAAGTTTCACATGAAACACCTAAACCTGAAGGTATTTTGTCGAAATTTGCAAAGAAAAAGTCCGCTGAAAGAGAAAGTTCTGTAGAGCGTAAAGAAACAGTAGAAAACAAAGAAGTTATAACATTAGAAACAGATGTTAAAGAAAATATAGACAAACCTCAAATGAAAACCAGTGTTTTAGAACAAGAAAAAGAAACTATCGTTGAGAAATCAACTGAAAAATCTGGATTTTTCGGTATATTTACAAAAAAATCGAAAAAAGACAAAGAAAAAGATGACTCTATAGAAAAAAATATAATAAAAGAGAGTGGAGCTATAAAAGATGAAACCACATCAGCAACTAATAAAGAAGCTTTACAAGAAGTATCTGACGATAAAATTCCAAAAGGAAAAGAATCTGCAATCAAATCTGAAACGAAGCCTTTACAACAATCTATTGTTGAAGATGTAACCAGATTAGAAAAGGATATTGATGAAAAGATTAGTAAATTAAAAAAAGAAACAGAAGAATTTATATCAACAGAAACAAAAATAATCAATAAAGAATTAGAATCTGAAAAATTCTTGCAAGAGGAGACTAAAAAATATGACGATTCTTCAAAAGCAGTTGAGTTAGAAAAAGATACTAAGGATAAGAAATCTGGCATATTGGGACTATTTTCCAAAAGAAAGTCACAAGAACGAGAAACATCACAAGAGAAATCTACTTCAGTCGATGAACCTGAGGCAGATGGTAAACATTATAAAAAAGATGAACGAAGGAAAAGCGGTAGTCCATTTAGAATATTCAAAAGAAAAACCGAAGAGGATGTTAAAAAAGGTGAATTAGTTGAAGAACCAATAATACAAGTTGTAGTTAGTGAACAAACAGAAACTACGGCAGAAAAGGATGGCAAAAGCGGTATAGATATTGAAATAAAAGAAAAGTTACCTGATGTCAAGGAAGAAAAGAGAGTTGATACAAAAGACGAAAGTAAAACAAATATTAAAGACGAAAAGCACGATAAAAAGAAATCCTCAAATATATTCGCAATATTTTCAAAATCAGAAAGTGCTGAAGATACAGAAAAAACTGTAAAAATATCTGACGAAGTAAAAAAGCAAATGGAAGACACACACAACTTTTTATCAAATGAAGTAGAAAAATATGAGGATGGAAAACATGATGACAAACAAACTGGAGTAAAGGAAGCTGATGAATCTGATGAAATAAAATCATCAGGATTGTTTGGAATATTTAGTAAAAAAGAGAGTAAAGATAGCCCGAAAGTTGTAAAGAAAAAATATAAGAAACATAAAAAGGAAAAGTCTGTTGAAGAGCATGAAAAAGTTGGCTTTATTGAAAAAATTAGTCGTAAATTAACAAGTTCAACTGGATCTGAAACTAAGGATGAAATTGATGAAGCAGCTGATAAACTAAAAGAAGAAATTTTCAACGAAAATGCCAAATTTGAAGCTGAAATTAGCGAAAATATCAAACAAACCGCAGACAATTTAGAAAAAACTGAACGTACAACAATTAGCAAACCGACTAAGGAGGTTACATCAATAATTAGTAAAAATATAGACGATATTTCAACAAAAATTGAAACGTCTGAAGCATCAAACTTTGTTACTGAAGTTATGCAGAGTTTTGAACAACATTTAGAGGATATTAAAGAAAAAGCAGATGAAGGTAAAAAATCTGCAAGTGAAATTATTACTGACAAAACTGAGCAGACAAAAAAAATTATGGATGATTTTAAAGAAACTGACACTCTTAGACAAAAAGTTGATGAAAAGTTTAGTAGTACTATGAAATTGACAGAAGAAATTGCCAAAAAGCTAGAAGACAAGGCGCAAAGTTTAAAAAATAGTGCTGCATCATCCATTGATGAATCCACAGATCAAGTAACAACTTCATTAAAACAATCACTTGCTGAAGTAGAAAAAGTTATTAATGATACTCATAGTACGTTGACAAATATAAAAGAAGAAAGCAAAAAAACAATCGTTTCCACCACAGAAAAACACTCTGAAATTCCACAAGTCTCGGTACAGGTACCTGACATTGAAGTTCATGATGAAACGCGAACTTTAGTAAAAGACATTGCTAAACGTGAAATAGATCAAATAATATTAACCGCTAACGAAAAAGTTCAAGAAAATTTAAAGAAAACAGAAGACGAAATAAGCGTATCGGTAGAATTACAAAATAATATAGATAAAGTTGTAGATGCTGTGAAGACCAAAGAAGATGAAATTGAAAAAACTGCTGAGAAAATAATTAAAACTACCGTAAAATTTAATGGTGAATCGGAAACGTTAAAAAATGATATTCCAGCGGATGTAGTAAAAGAAGAAAAACAGACAGAACCAGAAAAACCCAAAAAAGAAAAAGGGTTTTTAAGTAAAATTGGAAGAAAAATTAGTAAAGGCGATGACTCTAAAAATCAGACAAAAGAAAGTAAAATAGATGATACATCAGAAACAAAAGAAGACGTTAGAAGTGAAGAACATGTCAAGAAAGATGAAAGCTCTAAAAAAGAGAAAAAAGGTGGAAGCGGTTTCTTTGGTAAAATTAGCGAAAAGTTTTCAAAATCGAAAGACAAATCTGAAGAAAAACTAGAAAAAGATACGAAAAAAGATAAAGAAGAGAAAAAGAAAAAAGGAGAAAAGCCTGACGATGATAAAACGATTAAAGCCCCAGTGAAAATTGAAGTGACTTTGCAAGAAGTTAAACAAAAAACTGTAGACTTTATTGACGATTTAAAAAGTAATTATGATAAAGATCAACCATTAAAAACGAAAGAATTTGGAGAAATTAAAAGGACATTATCAGATTATGATGGAAAAAATCTTCAAGAAGATGATAATATACGTAAAATTTCGGAAGTTAATTTAGACCTTTCCAATTTACCACCAAATTTTGCAGAATTGGACAATCTTGAAGAAAAGGTAGTATATGTAACGTCACCAACAATGAGTCGCAGATCTGCATCGCAAAAAGAAATAAAAGACGATAGACCTACTATTACACAAATTGAAAGCCATGTACAAAATGTTGAGCCGAGTAACGAAACTTATTCAGTGTCGCATCCACCAGAAACAAGAATTTTGGATAATGCTAGAAAACCACTATTTCATATTGAGTCTGAAGAGGATGATTCACATGATTTAAGTGCAAGAATATTGGAAAAACGTGAAAGCGTGCAGTCTAATATTCTTGAAAATGTAACTGAACAGGTACTAGATGAATTAATAAACGATTTTAAAAAGAAATTAGACGATAGCACTTTACCAATAGTGGAAAATATTCAGAAAAAAGAAAAGAAAACCGATGAAACATTAGAACATTATAAAAAAGAGTCCCAAGAAGATGTTGTAATCATAGAAAAAAAATTACGTGACTTAGATAAAGCATTAGAATCTTTGGAAAAAGTTGATATAGATTTAAGTAAATCACATGACGAAGAAAAAATTGAGAAAAAACTAAAACGGGTAGAACGAAAATTTGAAAGAATGGCGTCAGAGGTAATGGACAGTGAAATGGTAGCGGCTAAAGACGACAAACTTACTACGCCCGAAGTTGAAGAAAAACGTGAACATGAATTTCAGCGACTAGTTTCGCAATTAAGTACTGAAGAAGTTTCAGACTTTCAAAAAGAGTATTCACATCTATGGGATGAACAAACATTTTCAAAGAGTGATGAATGGGATTCAAAAACACCTGACAGTCAAGCCGATGTCCAAGAACTTCCTCAAGGTAGATTTTAAATGTTTGCCTTAGAACCACCTTTCTATAACACCCTTTCATCTTACTACCTTTTCCTAATATCTTCCAACACCTTTCATGACATTAATATTTATTAGATTCCAAATAGGTAATAATTACAATTATTTTATTGTTATAAGCATGAACTATATATTAATTTCTATTCATAATTACATTTAATCATATCAAGTCTAACTGCCCTTCCAAACATATCGGGACCTAGATTTCTAGATATAGTACGAGGGTTGCTATTTATGTATTGAGAATAGAAAGAACAAATAAATGATTTTTACCAAAAATATTTTTATTGCTTTTCAAAATAGCCGCCTTTAAGATCTATACACTTTTGCATGCGATTGAACCACCCTTCAAAGCACTTTGTCCAGTCAGAAGATGATAGCTCTAAAACATGCGTTTTGAAGGTCTCAACCGCTTCTTCAGGCGATGAAAATCGTTGTCCACGCAGTTTATCTTTAATTATTGGGAATAAAAAAAAATCGTTAGGTGCCAGGTCGGGGCTGTAAGGCGGATGACCCATCAATTCGATCTCCTGTGTGTCCAAATACTCGTTTGTTTCATGTGATGTGTGTGAGCTCGCATTGTCGTGATGCAAAATGATTCGTCGTTGTGGGTTGTCTTTTCTCAATTTAGCGAAAACTTCAGGCAAACAAATGGTCGTATACCACGCTGAATTAACAGTCTTCTGATTTTCGAGAGCCACAGTTGCCACATGCCCAGCTTTCGTGAAGAAACACGCCACCATTTGCTTCTTAACACTTCGAGAACGAACAACTTTTGTTGGGTTCTCTTCACTTTGAAACACCCAAACTGCCGATTGGCCTTTTCTTTCTGGCTCATAGGCATAAATCCATGACTCGTCACCTGTGACGATGCTGTATACGGCTTTGGATGCACCACAGTTGAATTTTGCAATCATTTTACGGCACCAATCGACACGAGCACTTTTTTGAGCATCTGTCAACAAATGTGGAATCCAACGTGCACATAGCTTCCGAACACCCAAATGTTCGTCCAAAATCTTATGCTGCTGGTCATACTAATGCC